>JAANYP010005479.1:19168-192823 GCA_020465985.1 Centrapalus pauciflorus | reverse complement strand
AACAGGCGCATCGGCCACAGTTCTCTCTTCAATCTTGGTATCAATAGCATATACCATACAAGACTCACGACCCTAAGCAATCAGCTTTCGGGACCTAACAATCATCAATAGACATTGATCCCCGCTTCTCATTTCCCATATATACAGATCGTCTCATCCTTCCGGTGTAATTGTCATTATCGTTTCCTTTATTCTATCTACATGAATCCCATTCTCGATCAACCAGTTTATTCCAATTATCGTATCAAATCACCAATTTTTATTGGAGTCAAGTCAAGATTGAAGACTACCTCTTCAATTACTATAGTTATTCGGGATACACACGATCTACTTTAACTATGGTGTTATTTATCAGTTTCAATCTTAATCACAACAGACAACTTAAACCACATCATTAACATTTGTTAAGCAGAAGCAGTAGATACAAATAATTGATCAGCACCAGAGTCAAACAGAAGTCATGACTACCTCCGAATCTTCCTTAGATTCTGAATCGTATCACTAGGCTTTTTCCTTGCTTTATAAGCATATTTCAAAATTCTCCTTTAAAATTAACATGTATTTTCCATGTATTATCATACTCTCGTATGCTTTCCCAATAATATTTAGATTTGTTTTCCTCATATAATATTCATATATAAACCAGTACTGAATCAGACTCTTTGATTCCAACTACATCAAAATTCTCATAAACAGTTCGTATCCTGTTGTTCTTGACCACAAACTTTTTAACTCAAAATATAAACACAGTGTACCTTACCGTTTTCCCTTAATAAAAGTTGATGCTATTTGCTTTATGATAACCTTTACAAGTTGTTATCAATCCTTCAAACATATCATACATGACACTAATACGATTAATTTCCAATTCTTTAATCCATTATGGTCAAACTTAATCTTTATTATAACTTCTAAACTCGTTAATAAATTCCATGATATCTATAGCATCTTGTCCAATTCGAAGCTTTAACCATCTTGGCTATTTATCTAACACCTACTTATATATTCGAGTGTTCTCAGTCACGAACATAATTATACTTATATTAATAACAAAACTTCATATCACTCAAGTTCAGGTTAACTTCAGAATCATAAAACTTCAATGTAATATTACATATAAAAACTTGAAGTACTTCTTCTAATCTTGTAAAGTAATGTTTAAAAGCTATAACCATAATCTCAGAGATCTCATCTCATTTGTTGAACTTTTCATTCATAGTTTCATCATCTAATATTAGTACATGTTAATTCTTTGTTCGAAATCTGCAAGCTCTGCTAAAATGACCCACTTTTCCACAATTATAACAAGCATCGGCCTTCCTTGGACATTTGTCAGCCTTATGTCCAAATTGGTTACAATGTCGACATCTTTTACATCTGTCACGTTTCTTTGTTCTTGACCTCAAATACGGTCCATTTAGTTCATCTCTTCCAGACTTTGAAATCTTTCCAATAGCTTTTTCTTCAGGTTCAACACGAGGTACAACATCAAACTCACCATATTGCCTACTAAACAACAACTTGAATTGTTCCCAACTAAAGGAAGTAATCAACTCTGATCCCAATTCTTTTTCCCAACAGTTCCACCATTTCTTGGCTTGTCCAATCAATTGATCCTTAGCCAAGCATACCTTGTACTCATCCTTACAATTCATTTCCGTAAAAATTTGTTCCATAATTGTAATCCACATTTCTGATTCCTCAATTCTCAGAGATCCAGAGAATGTTGGTGGTTGCCAGTTTTTGAATGATTTAATCACATAGTTCATGTAATTCTCATTAATTCTGGTTTCATACTCAATCTTTTCCTTGCCCTTGTCTTTACGTTTCGCTTTATTCCTAAGGTTTACGTCATCCACAACATAATTCCTTTAATGTTCCATCTTTTCTTTTCTCTTGTCTTCTTTTCTTTTAACTTTGGCCTCATCTCGTGCCCGAAATTGATCTTGAATCATTCTGTTTTGTTCTGCCATCATTGATAGTATCATTTCCCTCGTTTCTCGTGGCATCATTCCTCCTCCAGACATGTTCTGAAATATAAAACATATAAATTATTTAGTAATCCCATCACATTGTTAACTATAACACATGTTGTCCCGTATGAAAGTCACTTTCCTAAAAGCACTAGATCATATCCTATCTTAGTTCAGATCATTACTTACAATCACTACATATCATCACTTAATGTTTGAGACCAAGACCTCACGACACTTGAATCTCAAACTACTGCTCTGATACCATAAGCTGTGACACCCTTGCCACATTAACCACCATTTACAGTATACCCAGGATTAATCACCAACAAATAATTACATAATGATCTGATAGCTTGAACTACAGTGCGGAAGCATAAAATACAAAATAAAATAAAACAAATTTGTGTCCAACACCCTACGGTGCTACATAGGTTACACATCTAAGTCTACAACTTCAGAAGTATTACATTATCCCCAAATTTATTACAACAGTAATTTCATAACCAAATACCAAGTTAAACCGTAGAAGTCTTCAAATACTTCAACAAACGTCCTAGTTAGATGGTCCCGCAGCGGATTTCCCCCTTTTCCTGTAAAAAGTCAACAACCGAGGGGTAAGCGAATGCTTAGTGAATACCAAATGATTTTACACATTCTGCAAATCCTTATGATGCCCCTAAGGAGTAACCGCGGTACCGCATACCGTATACTCCACACGTACTCCAAGTACGCAAACCCGAGCCGCAGCTCCTTCGAGATGACGCTCGGCATAAGATAAACCAACCATCTGAGGCAGACATAACATCGAGGATGACCTACTGTCTATCCTGACCACAGAGGTGTCAAACTCTTGGTCATATAGCACAGTAACATCAGAGTACAGATGCGACCCTCAGGTCCATCGACAGGATGCACAACAAATGAACGGACATGCAACAAGTATGAATGTGCATCAACATATACGCAAGTTAGTAGAGTGCCAAACGAATATGAAACAACATGCCTCAGCAGGCAATAGCAAACATAAAGCAGATGCAGACATGTTTAAAATCAAAGGTACTCATAGTGGGTGCGTTTTTAAGCTTCAAGTTATCTTATTTCTCTTCGGAATTTCAACCGGACTCAAAAGTACCCCACTGTGGGTTAAACAACACCACAAGGGACCTGTTACATTTCCATAATAAAATTATATCATACACATGTTCCTCAACAAATGTACATCAAGTTGTACAATTTAAAAGTGTTACAACATTTGGACCCGTCATCCGAAACTCACATTTAAATCTCAACACTCGAGGTGTTATTATTCTCAATTAACCCTCCTTTATATGCCTTATTATAGTACAAAAGATATCCCACAAGTGTGTATATTTGACCATAATTTCAGATCCTTTTAACTCATCCGAATTACCCAATGAAATAAAAGAACTCGCCGAGTAGGACAGGAACTCGCCGAGTTCCTATCCGAATTTCGGACCCTTTACTGAATTTCGGACACATCCGAATTGGGTTGACCCATCCGAATTCGGGTCCATCCGAGTTCGGTTCTTAATTGAGTTCGGTTCCATTCTAAGTTCGGGTCATATCCGAATTCGGGTCCCAACCGAATTCGGATCCAACACTTATGAATTTTTTGAAGATTTGTTCATACGTTCTTGAGAACTCGCCGAGTTCCCATAGAACTCCCCGAGTTCATATGCAGAAATGCAGGTCGCAATTTACGGATTTTACTCTAAAATTCCCATATTCGATTTCTAGCCACATGCAACTTAATCAAAGGTTAATTTAACATTATTGAAGTGTTTTTATATCTTTTTCCCCATTTATAACACACTAATTTGTCCAGATTCAACCAAATATGATGAAAAACCTCAAGAACACAAAAACTTTATAAAAAGTCAGATTTCTAACCTTTTTGGACGAATTAAACATTGATTCTCGTTTCAAATGCTCCAGTAGTCTTCAAGGGATGATTTCCAACTAATATTACAAACATGCAACCACATTTTTCTCAGATTTTAAATCCGATTTTTATGCATTTTATCCTCAAAATGAAAACCCCAAGTTGATAGATCATATTCTTACCTTAATTCCTTTTGATTCTTGAAGATTTCCAGATTTGATTCACGAATTAGTCTCCAATTACTTGATTTTCAACATAGATTCTAGAGAGAGAGAGATTGAGAGTTTAGTGAGAGAAGTGTTTAGTTGAAATGAAAGACTTTGAGGTCTTTTATTTCCACTTTTGGCTATTAACACAACTAGCCCCTCCACTTATCTGGTTCCATTAAATACTGATTTCCATCATCATTTTCATCATCACTCACTTTTAATAATCATACTAAATAACTAAAATTGAAATTCTCAAATTTCTTAATTTCTTAAAATAACAACCAACTTTTAAATATCCAGATATATAATCATTTTTCATAATCCAACTTAATTATATTCATTACGAAATTTAAACCAAATATCCTCAAATTATGATAATAAAATTTTAGGATGTTACAGCAATGATCTCGAACGGACCGATGTATCGCAGACTCAGCTTACCTCGGTGTCTAAACCTGATAACTCCCTTCCACAGCGATACTTTCAACATAACGCGGTCCCTGACACTGAACTCAAGCTCAGTCAGACGACGATCGGCATAACTCTTTTGCCGGCTCTGTGCCACTCTCATATGCTCGCGGATAACCGCCACCTTGTCGCTCGTCTCCTGTAGCAACTCAGACCCACTGATAGGTCGCTTGCCGACCTCGCCCCAACACACCGGGGTTAGGCACTTACGCCCGTATAGTGCCTCGAACGGAGCCATTTTGATGGAGGAATGGTAGCTGTTGTTGTATGCAAACTCGACTAACGACAAATGAACGTCCCAACTACCACTGAAGTCGATCGCACAAGCTCGGAGCATATCCTCGAGAGTCTGATTCGTCCGCTCTGTCTGCCCGTCTGTCTGAGGTCTATACGTTGTACTCAACTGAACTCTCGTCCCCAACTCGCGCTGAAAGCTCTGCCAGAACCTCGAAGTAAACCGCGTATCTCTATCGGACGTAATCGACATCAGAACGCCGTGCCTCGAAACTATCTCATTGATGTATAACCGAGCCAACTGATCCATAGTAATGGTGCCCCGAACCGCTAGAAAATGGGCACTCTTGGTCAACCGATCCACAATCACCCAGATCATATCGTTGCCTCGAACGGTGCGCGGAAGTCTAACGATGAAGTCCATCGTGATATGATACCATTTCCACTCAGGGATCTAGAGGCTGCAAATGCCCGTGAGGCTTCTGATGCTCGGCTTTTACTCGCAGACAAGTCATACACTCTTCAACATACCGCCCAACATCTCTCTTCATCCCAGGCCACCAGTAGAACTCGCGCAGATCTCTATACATCTTGGTGCTTCCGGGGTGGATAGACAATCTCGACCGGTGCGACTCATCTAAAATCAGTTGCCGCAGATTACCGACTCTCGGAACCCAAACCCGATCATGAAACACCCATAAACCTCTGCTATCCCTACTCAGCACATCAAGCTGTCCTGTAAGCCGCTCCCTCTTCACATTCTCTGCTCGCAAACCCTCTAACTGGGCCAATCTCAGACTCTCCACAAGAGTCGATGTGACCTCGAGCCTCGCTGCTCGGGAAACCACCGTCTGGCCGCACGCCTTGCGGCTCAGCGCATCGGCCACCACATTGGCACTACCAGGATGGTACTGAATCTCGCAGTCATAATCCTTTAGTAGCTCGAGGCTACGCCGCTGTCTCATGTTCAACTCCTTCTGACTGAACAAGTACTGAAGACTCTTGTGATCTGTATACACTACAAACCGCGAACCGTACAAATAATGACGCCATATCTTCAACGCGAACATTATCGCGTCTAGCTCAAGATCGTGCACGGTATGATTTTCCTCGTAGGCCTTCAGCTGTCGCGACGCATACGCTATCACCTTGCCCCGCTGCACCAGCACACAACCCAAACCGGTACCTGACGCATCGCAATAGACCACGAAATCCTCTGTACCCTCGGGCAATGCTAACACTGGAGCCTGACATAATCGAGACTTCAGCTCCCTGAAGGCTGACTCCTGCTCATCGGACCACACAAAAGGAACGGACTGTCGTGTCAATCTCGTCAATGGCCTGGCAATCCTCGAGAAGTCCTGAATGAAGCGGCGGTAATACCCGGCTAGTCCCAAAAAGCTGCGGACCTCAGGCACAGTCTTCGGCGGCTCCCAACTCATCACGGCCTCTATCTTCGCCGGATCCACTGAAATACCCTCGGCGCTCACAACATGCCCCAGAAACTGGACCTCGCGCAACCAGAACTCACACTTGGAGAACTTCGCATAAAGTCGCTCCTTTCGCAGCACAGATAAAACCTCTCGCAAGTGCTGCTCGTGGTCCTCGGCACTCCTCGAGTAGATCAGGATGTCGTCGATAAACACTATCACAAACCGATCCAATATAGATCTACACACCCTGTTCATCAAATCCATGAATGCCGCGGGTGCGTTAGTCAGTCCGAAGGGCATTACAAGAAACTCATAATGGCCGTATCTCGTCCGAAACGCAGTCTTCGGCACATCCTCATCTCTGACTCTCAGCTGATGATACCCGGATCTCAAATCTATCTTCGAGAAGAAACTCGAACCCTGCAACTAATCGAACAGATCGTCGATACGTGGAAGCGGATAACGGTTCTTCACCGTCACTTTATTCAACTCTCGATAGTCAATACACATCCGCATAGAATCGTCCTTCTTCTTCACAAACAGTACTGGAGCTCCCCACGGGGATGAACTCGGACGGATAAATCCACGATCAAGCAACTCCTGAAGCTGCGACATCATCTCTCTCATCTCAGTAGGTGCCAGCCTATAAGGCGTCTTCGCAATAGGCACCGCTCCAGGGATAAGATCGATACGAAACTCGACTGGACGATCTGGCGGCAACCCAGGCAACTCCAATCTGGCGTCAACAACATAAGCCAGAAAGGTCTCACATCCCTTCGCAACGTACCTCTGAGTTCGGGCCATCGAAACAATACCGATCTCGCCTCGGCGCCTCTCGCCATATACGGTCACAGTCTCACTGTCTGAAATGGGTATCCGGATCATTTTCTTCGCACACAGAATGTCGGCCTGTCAAGCTGTCATCCAATCCATACCCACTATCACGTCAAAACTGCTGATCTCTATCGGCAGTAGATCGATCAAAAACCGGTGAGCATCTATCTCAAGAACACAATCTCTAAACACCCGACTCACTAATGCTGTACTACCATCTACCCTCTCAACAACTAACGGAACAGGTAAAACAGCAGGAGGCACAGAAAAGTAGGCACAAAATACGACAGATACATACGAGCGATCCGCTCCAGAATCAAATCAAATACGAGCACTAAGCCCGTTCAGGATGTACGTACCAGAAACAACATCGGTAGATTCGCGGGCCTCCTCTGCCGTAGCCTGAAACACTCTACCTCGGCCTCGAGGTGCTGACTCACGGCGACTCGAAGATGATTGCTCAGCTCTAGTCCCGCTAGTGCTCGCTCCCTGCACAGCTGGCGGCGCATCCGGACAGTCTCTAGCAATATGACCTGGCCTCCCACAGCGGAAGCACAAGGAATCCCTCGAAGTACATGTAAAGGAGGTGTGGCCATACTGACCACAACGGTAACATCGGGGCTGCTCCGGCATACAAGAACCGGAATGACGGCGGCGGCGTCTCTGACAATCTCTCTCCCCGGCTGAACTGTCTGCACGGCTCCCTAACGGCTGGGACCCCTGCCCCACGCTACTTTAGGCTCTGACTAGGAGCACTATAACGAGAAGTCTGCCCCTGACTCTGACTGGCCGTCCCCGACCCCTGATACTGCCCTGACCTCCTGGACCTACGGTCTCTGCCTCTATCTCTGTCTCTACGAAATCCCGAACCCTGTCCCTGACTCTGCTGCTGCTCAGGCTGTCTCTCTCTCTGGAACTCCTGGGGCTCTCGATAGTAGCTATGGGACTGCTCGGACGTCCCTGTCCTTTGTCTCTGGGATGGAGGCTGACCTCTCTGCCTCTCTATCTCCCTCTCTCGGACTCGAGCCAACTCTAATGCTCGCGCAAAGGTAGGAGTATCGTGAAGCCCGACGAACTCCCGAATATCTGACCGCAAACCATCAATAAAGGCATCAGCCTTACGAACCTCTGTATCCACATGCTGGGGTGCGAACTGAGCATACTCATTAAAACGGTCTACATACTGCTGGACCGACATGCTGCCCTGCTGGAGATGCAAGAAACGGCGCTCCATTTCCCGGCGCTCATCGCGGGGAATATACTGAAGCTCGAAGATAGCACGAAACTGCTCTTACGACATAGCATAAGCTGCAGCTGTAGTCATCGATGACTCGATGGACTTCCACCACTGTGAAGCCCCTCGCTTCAGCAAATAGGCCGCGTAACCAACCATATCACGGGGATCAACGTGGGCGACTCGGAAAGCCGCCTCGATCTCTCTCTCCCAAGCCATAGCCGCACCCGGCTCACCACCGCCTCGGAACTGAGGTGGGACTCCTGCCATAAAGTCCTTAAAGGACCCACCTCGCGGAGCAGAAGAAGAAGATGCCCCAACCCCTGTCTCGACACTGGTAACTGGCGGAGGATCCGATCTCTGTCGCTCTGATCTCTCTCTCTATAGAACTCAGTCAACACTGCTAGCATCTCTGATCGACGAATATACTCATCCCCCGCTGGCCTCTCGGGCCCAGATCCCTCGCCATGATCTGCCATAATCACCTGCACATATCACAAAGGTAAGATAACAGATCGACCACCCAGCGTTATACAATAAGCTAGGTCAGTTAATTCCGCTAAACTCAGTCTCAGGGAAGAATCCCACGGATCTGAACACGGTAAGAGCTCAAGCATCCACTGATACTCAATACTGAAACCACAAGCTCTGATACCAAGCTGTAACACCCACATTTCTCACACAAATGCCACGTCAATAAACAATCATAAGTGGCAATATCGCAATCATCTCAAGGCACACATGTCACGAGATTAGCGGAAAACACTATTAATTAAAACTTTAACACACAAGCTATAACACCTTGCTTTTATTTGCATTTTATTTTAAGTATTTTTGAGCAATTTGCGTAAAATGATGTAATTTCGAGTTTTAGTATAAATAGGAGTTGGGTGCTTCATTTTCTCACTTTTGCAAACTATTCTAGCAACTCCAGAGCTCCTCTCTCTAGAATCGAACATCTCTCTAGCTTTTCTCCCAAACCGACCGGCCAAATCTCGTGTTCTATACGTTAACGGAAAGATCTCGAAGAGTACTACGCGAATCTCCTATTGCATGCGTGATTTCATACGGTTTTGAGGTAAAAATCGATCTTTTCGTTTTCTGCATTTTCGGTTTTGAAGATATGAGATTCGAGTCTATCATTTACAGGTGATTTAAAGCTAATTTCGCATAGGTTTTACTAGAATATGATAGATTAAGTATAATATAACTAAACCGAGGCTTATTACTTAGCTTATTTGTGGATTTGAGGCTTGAAAATGCATGTTTAAAGCTGTAACTTATGAACAAACTCGAGTATGCATAGAACAGACTCGAAATACCAAGAACAGACTCGAGTAGAGCTAGATTCGAGATATGGGTTTCGAATCTATCCTCAGATTCGAATGAGGTTCGAATCTAACCCCCATAATTCGAATCTGTCTTCGAACCTAACCCCTGGTTCGAATCTGTCTTCGAATCTGATGCTCAGATTCGAATCTGGCTTCGAGTCTGATGCTCAGATTCGAATCTAGCCCCTAAATTTCGAATTTAATTGATAAAATTTACGAACAACGCATAAATTAGCAAAATAAATAGCAAAATATTTAGCTAGAAGTTATGGCTTATAGATATTGGAATATTGAGCTAGCAATATTAATTTAGCACATGTTCTGTAATATTAAACTTCAGATATTATACATAAGCTGTTTAGCCCAGTTGCGAGTCAAAGCCAGTGCCAGAATATATTAAAAGCCTAGATAAGCAAGTGCAAGCATTATAAAGCAATTTAAAGCGTAAATAAGCCCGAGCAAGTATTTCAGAGCATTTCAAAGCATTTTCAGTACTGTGAGTAACAGTTATTCTTGTTTACATGTTTTATATGAAATTGAGACATAAATTGTTTCTATATGATTTATTTGGAATTCAATAGACTTTTGTGAGTGAAGGCGAACACTGTGGTACAGGTGATGCCCAGCTTAGCCGGATCTTACATTTAATCTATTAATATGCATATTTATCTGCTATCTATTTATTGTTCTGCATACTATACAGCAAACCTTGTGTTAGCGTTTCTTTGTGCATCTCATAAGCATTATATTTAGCGAGCAAGCAATTCTGATGTTCACCACTATCCCTTGAGCATTATGCGGGTAGCTAGCCCCGTATCACAGATTGATCATCTGTCAGCGGTAAACCCCTAGTGGTGGCATCTCCGTTCTGCGTGAAATGTCTCAATCGTGCAGCATTCTTTCTGGGTATTAAGCAAACAAGCAAAGCAAGCAAGCAAGCATAACAGCCTTTATAGGCACTTTCGCCTCATATTTTACATGCATTCATGAATATCTGTTTACTCACTAAGCATTAGCTTATAGTTGCTACTTACAATTTTTACAGGAAAAGGTAAAGAACAAGCTGGACCTTCTGCTTAGGTCTATTTTCTGATCAACCCAGAGGACTTAGCTCACTTTCAGCTTGTGGTATAGCTTTATGATGCCTTGGGTTCTGGGTAGCTGCTTTTATTTATGTTATGATGTTTTTAGCAACTTAGTACTGTAACCTTGTAGCACGTGTAGTGCAAGACTTATTGTAATATTTTATTTAGCTTTATGTATTTATTATAATTCCTGGGATAAGCAAGCGTGTTTTAAAGCAAGGATGTGACAGGATGGTATCAGAGCGTTAGTTTGAGGGATTCAAGTGTTAGCAATAACACTTGGACTCAAACTTTTAAGCAAAGATATTAGCTTCGAATGTCTAGGCTTTAACTTGACCTGAGATAGGCTTTGACTTTGCTTTAGGAATTGGGAAATGGGGTAGAATAGGAGTTATGCCTATTCTTATGCAAGTATTATTTATATAATTTCAGAACATGTCTGGATCTGGTGAAGGAGCTGGAGGTGGACTCACTCCTGAACAGATCATGCAAATAATGCAAACAATGCTTAACGAGAACAACGAGCGTCAAGCTAAGTTCTTGCAAGAACAGTTTCGTGCTCGTGATGAAGCCGAAACTAAGCGCAGAGAAGAACGTAGGAAAAAGCAACAAGATGATACTGGACGCCACAACGATGACACTGACGAGGAGGAAGCTCCTGTAGTCCCTCCTAAGGGCTGCAACTTTCGTTATTTCAAAGCTTGTGGAGCTCAACCCTTCAAGGGTGCTGCAAATTCGATCGAAGCACTTGAGTGGATCACTGGCATCGAGCGGATTTTTCTCATTAGTGACTGTGCTGAAGAATCAAAGGTCAGCTTCGCTACAACACTGTTCGAGGGTGGCGCTGTTATGTGGTGGAGGTCTCAGGAAAACATGCACGGAGCCAACTGGATTAAGTCCCTATCTTGGGATGAATTTAAGGTTATTTTCTTTCGTCAGTACTGTCCAGCTGATGAAAAGAAGCGTTTGGAAGAGAAACTGATGTCTCTTACTCAGGGAACCAAATCGGTGACTGAGTATGAGATAGAATTTACCCGATTAAGCTTGCTGTCTGACTATCAAGTCGCTACTGAAGAGCGAAAGATCGACCGTTTTCTGATGGGTCTGCATCCTGAATATCAGAAGTTCTTGAAGCACCGGGGATATACCAACTATGCTGACTGTGTTGAAGCTGCTCGAATTCTCGAGCAGGATTTTATTCGAGCTGGAGGAGTTCCTACTTCATCTATTAACCCTACTTGTCCATCACCGCCCAAGAAATCGCGCACTGGAAGCTATTCTGGATCTTCATCCAGATATTCTCAGCCACAGCAGTCTCAGTACCGACAGTTCAGCTCGCCTCCGGCACAGCAAACTCGATCTTATGCGGTACATTCTGAGCCGAGGCAGTGTCGCCGCTGCCAGAAGTCACACATTGGGCGTTGTAACCCCAATGATGTGAGGTGCTATGTGTGCAACGAAATAGGACATAGCAGTGAAGAATGTCCTAACAGAGTTAAAGTTTGCAACAATTGTTTACGCCCTGGACATAATGAGCATGCATGTACGCATCCGTTCAGCATGATTTACCCGAGTGCAGAGCATCATCCGCGATTGCAGCAACAGCAATACCGACCTCAGCAACAACATCAACATCAACAGCAAAGACAAAATCAACCGGCCCGGCATAGCACATCGCGAGGAGGTTCTAGTCGCCGTAACGAACCAGCTCGGAATCAGAATCGCGCATTCCAAATCACGGCTGAGCAAGCAAAGGAAATACCAGATGTGGTATCTGGTATGTTTCTCGTTAACTCCGTACCTGCTAGAGTTATTTTTGATTCAGGAGCCAACCGTTCCTTCATATCAAATTCATTTGCATCTAAACTTGGAATTGCACCGTCTACTCTACCTGTTATCTTTGATATTGAAACGGCTAGTAATGTAAGTGTGTCTACCGATAAAATTTACTGTGACTGCATCATTTTGCTCGACAACTGCACATTCCAACTGGACCTTATCCCGATGGACTTTCATGAATTCGACGTCATCGTGGGTATGGATTGGCTTGATCATCATGACGCCAGCATTGTCTGCAAGAAGAAGTTGATAAAGCTCACTACTCCGGATGGCCGCAATATTTGCATCTACGGTGACAGAAAGACAGGTGAAATATGCTTAATTTCTGTAGTCAAAGCTAGGAAACATATAGCTAAGGGTTGTGTGTCATACTTAGCATATGCGATAGATGCTAAGTCTGAAAAGAAAGCATTAGCCGAGGTTCCGATAGCCTCCGAGTTTCCCGATGTCTTTCCCGAGGACATCTCTGGACTCCCGCCAGACCGTCAGGTGGAGTTCAGAATTGATTTAGTGCCCGGCGTGGCACCAATTGCTCGAGCCCCTTATAGACTTGCACCTGCAGAGATGCAAGAAATGATGAAGCAATTGCAAGAATTGCTAGATAAGGGACTCATACGACCAAGTTCATCTCCCTGGGGAGCTCCTGTTTTATTCGTTAAGAAGAAAGATGGGACTCTCCGGATGTGCATTGATTATAGGGAGTTGAACAAGGTAACAATAAAGAACAAATATCCGTTGCCCAGAATAGACGATCTTTTCGACCAGCTTCAGGGAGCCAGTTACTTCTCAAAGATCGATCTTAGATCTGGGTATCATCAGCTCAAAGTTCATGAAGAAGACGTCCCTAAAACGGCTTTCCGTACCAAGATATGGGCATTACGAGTTTCTTGTTATGCCCTTTGGCCTTACAAACGCTCCTGCGGCGTTCATGGATCTGATGAACCGCGTTTGTAGACCAATGCTCGATAAGTCTGTTATCGTCTTTATAGACGATATTCTCATCTACTCGAAAACTGAAGCTGAGCATGCTGTGCATCTTAGAGAGCTGCTAGAGTTGCTGCGCAAGGAGCGACTTTACGCCAAGTTCTCTAAATGCGAATTTTGGTTGCGACAGGTGCTCACGATCTCGATTTATTCATTTTTAAGCTTATCTTTTCTTAAATTTCATGCTCAGCGTTAACTTGCAAATCTTGTATCTTATCAGATACAATTCCTTGGTCATGTGATATCTGGTGAAGGAATCTCTGTGGATCCTTCTAAGATAGAAGCCATTCAAAATTGGGAAGCTCCCAAATCAGCTACCGAGATCCGAAGTTTCTTGGGATTGGCGGGTTACTACCGTCGATTCATTAAGGACTTCTCAAAACTAGCCATGCCTTTTACATCTCTTACTCGCAAGAATGTTCCCTTTATTTGGGAAGAAGCTCAAGAGAATGCATTTCGAACTTTAAAACAGAAACTCACCGAAGCGCCTATTCTGGCCTTACCCGAAGGTAATGAAGACTTTGTAGTCTTCAGCGATGCTTCATATCAAGGGCTTGGGTGTGTTTTGATGCAAAGAGGCAGAGTCATAGCATATGCTTCTCGCCAGCTTAAGGATCATGAAAAGAGTCATCCGACTCATGACCTTGAACTTGCTGCTGTGACTTTTGCATTGAAAACATGGCGTCATTACCTCTACGGCACCAAATGTCAACTGTATACGGATCACAAGAGCCTTAAGTATATTTTCAGCCAGAAGGAGCTCAACATGCGCCAGCCACGCTCCATGGAACTCATCAAAGACTATGACTGTGATATTCTGTATCACCCTGGCAAAGCGAATGTGGTGGCCGACGCATTGAGTCGTAAATCCTACTCTGCTAAATGTCTTTATACCTTGACCCATACTTTGTTTTCATCAACTTTGATCGATGAAATCCTTGTTGCTCAAGCCGAAGCTCTAAAAGAAGAAAACCTCAACTCTGAGGACATGAAAGGGCAATTTCAATTCTTAACCGATAGCCCTCATGGCTTGAAGCTTTTCAAAAATCGTGTCTGGGTTCCCAAATTTGGTGTTGTTCGACAAAAAATTCTTTCGGAAGCCCACTGTTCTAACTTCTCGGTACATCCTGGCAGCACCAAGATGTACAACGATCTAAAAGCCGAGTATTGGTGGCCCGGTATGAAAAGAGACGTAGGCCAATATGTCGATAATTGTGTTACTTGCCGATTGGTCAAAGCGGAGCATCAGCAGCCTTATGGCAGTCTACAGCCTCTACCGATTCCCGAGTGGAAGTTCGATCACATAACGATGGACTTTGTGACGAAGCTTCCTACTACGCGAAGACAGCACGATGCAATATGGGTTATCGTAGATCGCCTAACCAAAGTCGCTCACTTCATTCCGATTCGCGAAAGCTATTCACTTGAGAAACTAGCTAAGTTGTATATAGACGAGATCGTTACTCGACACGGAGTGCCACTGTCAATTGTTTCAGATCGCGACAGCCGGTTCACTTCGAGGTTCTGGAGTGCATTGCAAGATGGATTAGGCACTAAGATCAGAATGAGCACAGCATATCATCCGCAACCTGATGGCCAGAGTGAGCGCACGATCCTTACGCTCGAAGACATGCTGCGAGCATGTGTCCTTGAGTTTAGCGGTAGTTGGGACGACCACTTGCCGTTAGCAGAGTTTTCTTATAACAATAGTTACCACTCATCCATCAAAGCCGCACCTTTCGAAGCCTTATACGGACACAAGTGCCGAACTCCTACGTGTTGGCATGAAGCCGGTGAAGCACCAATCGCCGGTCCCGAGCTACTTCAACAGACTAATGACAAGATCAGAATTATCCGCCAACGCTTAGAAACTGCTCAATCTCGACAGAAATCGTATCACGACCGACGCCATAAACCTTTAGAATTCCAGAAGGACGACTATGTTGTATTAAAAGTCTCGCCGATGAAAGGTGTGTTCAGATTCGGCAAGCGTGGCAAGTTAGCACCACGATTTGTTGGTCCTTTCAAGATCACCGAGCGTGTTGGAACTCAATCTTATCTGTTGGACTTACCAAGCGAACTGTCCAACATACACCCCGTGTTTCACGTTTCGCAGCTTAGGAAGTGCAAAGAAGATGACAGAGAAAAGTGGGCCGATCATCTAACTTACAAGATTAACGAGAAACTGCAATGTGACGAGCCTGAAGTTATTCTAGAAACAAAGATGAAGAAACTGAGAAATCGAGAGGTAGCAATGGTGTTGGTGCAATGGAGGACTTCTCACGGAACTTCTCAGACCTGGGAATCTGAGCAAGACATGAGAGTTCGATATCCACATCTGTTTGAGCCTTAGGTACTTCGAGGACGAAGTGCAAGCGTGGTGGGCTCATACTATAACACCTTGCTTTTATTTGCATTTTATTTTAAGTATTTTTGAGCAATTTGCGTAAAATGATGTAATTTCGAGTTTTAGTATAAATAGGAGTTGGGTGCTTCATTTTCTCACTTTTGCAAACTATTCTAGCAACTCCAGAGCTCCTCTCTCTAGAATCGAACATCTCTCTAGCTTTTCTCCCAAACCGACCGGCCAAATCTCGTGTTCTATACGTTAACGGAAAGATCTCGAAGAGTACTACGCGAATCTCCTATTGCATGCGTGATTTCATACGGTTTTGAGGTAAAAATCGATCTTTTCGTTTTCTGCATTTTCGGTTTTGAAGATATGAGATTCGAGTCTATCATTTACAGGTGATTTAAAGCTAATTTCGCATAGGTTTTACTAGAATATGATAGATTAAGTATAATATAACTAAACCGAGGCTTATTACTTAGCTTATTTGTGGATTTGAGGCTTGAAAATGCATGTTTAAAGCTGTAACTTATGAACAAACTCGAGTATGCATAGAACAGACTCGAAATACCAAGAACAGACTTGAGTAGAGCTAGATTCGAGATATGGGTTTCGAATCTATCCTCAGATTCGAATGAGGTTCGAATCTAACCCCCATAATTCGAATCTGTCTTCGAACCTAACCCCTGGTTCGAATCTGTCTTCGAATCTGATGCTCAGATTCGAATCTGGCTTCGAGTCTGATGCTCAGATTCGAATCTAGCCCCTAAATTTCGAATTTAATTGATAAAATTTACGAACAACGCATAAATTAGCAAAATAAATAGCAAAATATTTAGCTAGAAGTTATGGCTTATAGATATTGGAATATTGAGCTAGCAATATTAATTTAGCACATGTTCTGTAATATTAAACTTCAGATATTATACATAAGCTGTTTAGCCCAGTTGCGAGTCAAAGCCAGTGCCAGAATATATTAAAAGCCTAGATAAGCAAGTGCAAGCATTATAAAGCAATTTAAAGCGTAAATAAGCCCGAGCAAGTATTTCAGAGCATTTCAAAGCATTTTCAGTACTGTGAGTAACAGTTATTCTTGTTTACATGTTTTATATGAAATTGAGACATAAATTGTTTTTATATGATTTATTTGGAATTCAATAGACTTTTGTGAGTGAAGGCGAACACTGTGGTACAGGTGATGCCCAGCTTAGCCGGATCTTACATTTGATCTATTAATATGCATATTAATCTGCTATCTGTTTATTGTTCTGCATACTATACAGCAAACCTTGTGTTAGCGTTTCTTTGTGCATCTCATAAGCATTATATTTAGCGAGCAAGCAATTCTGATGTTCACCAATATCCCTTGAGCATTATGCGGGTAGCTAGCCCCGTATCACAGATTGATCATCTGTCAGCGGTAAACCCCTAGTGGTGGCATCTCCGTTCTGCGTGAAATGTCTCAATCGTGCAGCATTCTTTCTGGGTATTAAGCAAACAAGCAAAGCAAGCAAGCAAGCATAACAGCCTTTATAGGCACTTTCGCCTCATATTTTACATGCATTCATGAATATCTGTTTACTCACTAAGCATTAGCTTACAGTTGCTACTTACAATTTTTACAGGAAAAGGTAAAGAACAAGCTGGACCTTCTGCTTAGGTCTATTTTCTGATCAACCCAGAGGACTTAGCTCACTTTCAGCTTGTGGTATAGCTTTATGATGCCTTGGGTTCTGGGTAGCTACTTTTATTTATGTTATGATGTTTTTAGCAACTTAGTACTGTAACCTTGTAGCACGTGTAGTGCAAGACTTATTGTAATATTTTATTTAGCTTTATGTATTTATTATAATTCCTGGGATAAGCAAGCGTGTTTTAAAGCAAGGATGTGACACAAGCTGTCATACATCAAGTCACATGCTGATACAACACATACACACTGATTCGTCTGATAAACACTAACTACCGGAAGATAACATAGTACTGATCAAGTACAAAATACAGATAACAATTCTGAAGTCTAGTATCAAAATACAGTCAGCATACACAACTCTAAACTGCCCCGATCTTTACTTCGGCTGCTGCGGCTGTGACTGCGATCCTACAGTATGGCTGCCTGAGACACGGAAGACTCGAAAACATAAGCTACACTGCTCGTGAGTACACGAGGGTTAGACTCTGCACATAACACATATGACATGCACAACACAGATATCTCAATACACATAACACGGCTCGGTATACAACACATATCTCCTGCTCAAAAGGAGACGCTGTTCCCCAGCTAACAGGCCGCACACAGCAGCGGTTAGCTCACAATAGGCACAGGAGCGACCTGGCGATAAACACTGCTGTATATATACAGTCTCATACTTCGTGACTGGTTTGGGACAATCAGCCTGCGCGACCACATATCGCGGACACCTGCAACCCAAACACATATAGCACGTATAGGGTAGAAGAAAGCATACCTACGCGCTACAGCTTAATCTCATACACATATCACATCACATATCACAATTAAGACTCAGAAAACGGAGCGCTCTTTTTAAAAAGGGAACTCGAGTACTCACCAAATACCCAAAGCAATCGAAACCCGAACTCTATCGCTGCTAAGAACGCGGACGGCTCAAACCTGTAATTAACACGGATTCCCACAAATTAATATAACCCGACCGACAGATAACAAACCCGAACACATTTATCGCAAGCAAACACTACCCACGGAACCACCCCGAACGAACAACCGGCGCCCCAAAACTCCCCTCCGCCAACCGCCGCATCGCGGGCCCGCGCACAGGCAACTCGGTCGCGCCGCGATCGCGGTCGCGCCGAGGCCATCGCGGCCGCGCTCTCGGTACAACAGCTTTGTGCAGGTCGCAGAAATGGCGGAATTCCAGGGAAATCAAACCCCAACTCGTTTCCAGCAGTCATAATACCCCACAAAACATGTACATAATTGACTCAAATATTTCAGAACCAAAACCCTTTGAATCCAACACATACATACACGAATTTAGCAACTCAAAACCATGAATTCTTACCTTCACTTGATCAAGAACACAAGGAGGAAGACTCAAATTCAGCAATCAATTCAAGTCCTTTAATGATCTTCTGCAGCTCCAATTCAAATACACACACACACTTTTCTGGATTTGGAAAAAGGAGAAGGAAAAAGAAGGATAAGGGCAAGGAGCACACATATATACGTACTTTCCATATTTAGAAAGCTCCGGACCCGCTAAATCCGAACCCGATACCGCTTTTTCACAATTAATATCATTTTGACCCAATTAAATCCACGATCTCATAATTAATAATAATCCGCTAATTATTAACTCGGAGACACGTATCACTCGGCCTTGACACGTTAAATCCACGAAACGGGATTCAATTGGAACACGCAATAATTATTAAAATAAAGGGCCAGTAATTTAAATCCACGTACCAGGCTTAAATCTGGGATGTTACACCCTGTCCCGATTACCCAACCCGCATCCCAGGTATATAAGCACAAGTATGAGATCTGGATAGAACACAAGCCCTACGGGGACCCCTCCCCGGCCGACACACCGCACACAGCAGTGAGCAGCAATACCCTGTAGCACAGGAGCGACCCGGCTACAGGCCCTGCCGTATATATACGCCCCAAGAACTGTTAGGGACAGACAACCCGCGCGATCCGTTTCGCGACTCACTGTCCGTATGGAACACATCACGGATCCCTGGAACCAATCTCACATCTCATACATAACACGTATAAGGAATAGAATATACCTGAGGTTCACGTCCCTGTCTCATATATATAACACGCACAAGTATAGCTACACGGCTAAACATAAAAGACGGCGCGCGTTTAGAAAAGTCTCGAGTACTCACCTGATTGATTCCCAGAACTCTGACCTCCCTGATCAAACCGTGCACGATGCCCGCTTGTCCCTATAATAAACGGAATCACAACCGGTCAAGCACAATCCAACCGATACCCATATAACAATTCCATATTAACACAAAACCGACGACCGACCCTACGGAACCGAAACTCAACCGATACCCAGACCTGACTCAAAGCAATCCCAACGAGACCCCAAACCCAAACAAACCCAACCCGAGCAATCCCGAAGGAACCCGATACCCATTCAACCCACAACCCTTAAATGAGACTCAATTCGGATTTCTCCTGCAGGCTGTTGGTCACGCCGCGGGCCCCCTGTAGGTCACGCCGCGACAAAGCGAAAGTCTGAACCCTTGACCTGCGATTTCAGCCTCAGCCCAGGAGTGTTAACTCCCTTACATACGATTTCCAGCTTCAATAAACATATATAATCACCATATAACAGTCCCTTATGGCTTGGGAACCATATTACACAAATTCATAACATATAACTCAAATTTAAACCTCTAATTTGAAGCTCTCTTACCTTGAAGTCCAAGAGCACAACTAAGAGGAAGAAGATGAAGATAATTAGCTTGAATCCAAGCTCTTTCCCAACTAATTTCAGAAACTGAAGATGATATCTGGCTTCTAATCTCACACAATCACACACACAACACTTTAGGGGTTTCTCACAATGGATAAGGGTGAAAAGAAGGCACAGACACATATACGTTTCTATTTTTAGCCGGTCCCGAACCCATTAACCCGAACCCGATATCACATTTTCAATATTAATGCCCATTTAACCCATTTAATCCCGCGATCCCAAAAACATAATCCGTTCATTAAAATTATAACCCGATGACACGCAAGCCCAATCCCGACACGTATCAATCCACGAAACGGGATATAATTGGACCAACCCAATATTAATAGAATATTTATCCACTAAAATAATTCCACGTACCAGGTCAAAATGACGGATGTTACAAATTACTTATCAATGAATGCAATCCAAACACTTTAAACCAATTATTTATCTCATTGTAAAGTAATAATAATAATCTAATAATCTCTGTCATAACATAAAATCAAACAACCTCTATATGTGTGAAAAAAGACACAACTAAATCAGAACAATATTGAAAGTACACATTTATTTTATATCCTTTTTTAATGCTTAAATATACTGTTATTTTATGATATTATAAATTATTCCAGTAAAAATATGTTGAAATGGTCCCCGTGGTTTGTTCAAAATTATGAAAACGGTCCCTCAACTTCCAAAGTTGCAGTGATAGTCCTTCAAACCATATTTTACTTGCAGAATTGGTCCTTCTGTTTCTAAAATTTTTAAAAATGACGATTTTTCCCTTCTTACAATTACAAGTTTGCTTATTTCAATTTTGGTCCTTTTTCTTAATGTCTTATTTTTGGTTTTAAATTTGAAATTGTAATTTAATAAATTATGATTTGATCTCATTATTAAATATATTATTATTATTATTATTCTCATTATTATTAATAAGTATATCTATTTATCTTGTAAAATAAATCTATATTTATTTACTGAAAGTGTATTTGTTTATATACTTATTTAATTAATTTTTGCATCTTTTTATGTATTCAATTTATTTATTAAAGTTTTATTTATTTATATATTGGTTAAACTATTTGTATAATTTTATTATTTATACTTTTCCATCAAACTATTTCAATACGTTAATAAATTTTGAATTTTTGTAAATTTTGATTTATATTTACTAACTCATTACATTTTGATTTAAACTTACTAAGTTATTATTTTTGATTTCAAATGTTTTTACGCTAATATGTTTTTATTTAAATTTATTATTTTATTTGTTTGGATTTAGATATTTTGTTATGCCAGTACGTTTTGATTTCTATTTATTATTTTATTTGTTTTGATTTTAAATTTTCCTACGTTAATAATTAAGTGAAAATTAACAAAATATTTAAGTGAAAACGAATAAAAACATATTAATATAGAAACTTGTAAATCAAAAAGATTAAAATACTATATTGAAATCAAAACGTATTGGCATAACAAAATATTTAAAATTAAAAAAATAATAAAATAGAAAATTTAAATCAAAACGTGTTAACGTAACAAAGTATATTATTTTATTTAAAAATAAACTAAAAGATAAATATAATTCATTATTTCTAATATCAATAAAGATTAATAATTATAAATAATAAATATAATATATTAATTTTTACATATTTAAATGTTAATAAATAGATAAGATTTAAATTTACATCCAAATTTTATATCTTATATATACTTATCTATATATCTAAATAAAAATATAAAATATATATAACCAATATATATTACGTTAAAATTAAAATTTCAAATTATATTGACTAAATATATATAAATTTAGGAATAAAAAGTTTAAAAAATGTTTAAAAAAATAACTATTTTTCATGACTATTTAAAAAGATAGATGAATAATATATATGACAAATAATTGTACTTTTTTTTTCATAAACTAGTTCTTTATTAAATAAATTGAATACATAAGAAACGCGTAAATTAATTAAATTAAGTATAAAAATAATTGTTAATAAATAAATATAAATTTATTTTTAAAAATAAATAGGTATATATAACTACAATAAAAATAATAATATAATAAAGATTTAAATAATAATTTGTTAAATTAATATTTCAAATTTAAAATCAAAAATTAAAAATTTAAGGAAAAGAACCAAAAGTGAAATAAATTAAATAGTTGAGGGACTAAACTTGTAATTAATAAAAGGGCAAAACCGTCATTTTTAAAAAGTTCAGATTTCTGCAAGTTAAAAGTGATCTGAGAAACCACTACTGCAACTTTGAAAATTGAGGCACCATTTTCGTAATTTTGCACAAATCACTGCAACATTTTTGTCCCTTTTATTAATTTAAAAAGTCTAACAATAAAAATCAAACATAATATTTTGGGTAAATTACAATTTTCGTCCCTGTGGTTATATCAAAATTATGGTTACCGTCCTTTTCACAGTAAAATTACAATTACAGTACTTATGGTTAGAGTTTTGTTTTGCTTTTGGTCCTTTTCTCCAATAATTTTTTAGAAATGACAATTTTACCCTTTATTTTATTTTATTATCGGTCCCTAATCAAAATATTTCATTTTCTTAATGATTTATTATTCTTTTATTATTTATTTAATATATTATCTTATTGTTACTATAAAAATTTAACCGAAGTAATAAAATATTTAATATGTTTTATTTTTTATATTTATTTGACATTATCATTCTATTATTATTATTATTATTATTATTATTATTATTATTATCATTATTATTTAATTTAAGTATTTACATGAATAATTAGTAGTAATTGAAAATAACTTGTATATAACTAAATTTAATTTATTGTATTGTTGTTAATTATTGTTATTATTATTAATATTATTGTTCTTACATATAAATTTTAAATATATATTGAACTATCTATATATTTATCTTTTTAAAGGGTATTTATTTATTTTATTACTTTTCATTTAAAAGTTTTTAACTATTTATACATTTAATATATTTATCTTTTGCTTTACCTTATATTACTTTATATAAATACTTATAAATTTAGTCAATTTTTATCCAAATTTATACATATATGTATTAATTTTTATATTTTATATCTTAATTTTTTATATTCCTATAAACATTATATGTTAATAACGAAATATATTACTTAACATGTAATTCATTCTAAAATTTCATAAAGTTAATATTCATATAAATTACATATGTTCAATGTATTAATGATTAAACCATTGACCAAAATAAAAATGTAACACCCCTCCCGATCCCAGAATTGTCACGTCAACTCAATATCATAAGTGGCAATAACGCAATAAATCTATAACACACATGTCATGGGATAATGCAGATCACAGATTATTTAAAACTTTATACACAAAGTTAAACGCAATTCGATACATTCACAATCCCAGAGTAAACTAACATATATCCCAAAACAACTATCACAAACAGTTCTAGACATATCGACAAAACAGATATCCGATCTTCAAGTCGACCCCAACTCTACCTCGGCGGCTGCTGAGATCCCTTCTAATACCCTGAACATGTTAGACTCGAAGACGTGAGCTATAATGCCCGTGAGCTACCGAGGGTTAGACACTGCACATAAACACATAGCACGTAGCACACACAGTCCCTGTCCCTATTGCCCAACACGCATCTCAGGTATAAAAGCACAAGTATGAGATCACGAGCCCTGTGGGGACCCCTCCTCGGCCGACACACCGCACACAACAGTGAGCAGCAATAACCCCGTAGCACAGGAGCGACCTGGCTACAGGCCCTGTCGTACATATACGCCCCAAGGACTGTTAGGGACAGTCAGCCCGCGCGATCCCTTTCGCGACTCACTGTCCGTATGGGACTCATCAAGGACCCCTGGAATCGATCTCATATCCCATACATAACATATAAAAGGATGGGAAGATATACCTGAGGTTCACGTCCCTGTCTCATATATATATATCACGCACAGATAATAGCGACACCGCTAAATACTAAAAAAGAAAGCGCGCGTTTAGAAAAGAACTCGAGTACTCACCTGACTGAGTTCCCGAACTCTGGCCTCCCTATCAAATCCGGCTCGTTGTCCGCTAGTCCCCACGGAACCCGAAACCCGATCGATACCTGGAACCCAAACAAAACCCGAATCAAAGTAAGCACAACGAGACCTCAAACTTAAACAAAACCCTGCCCGAACAATCCCGAAGGAACCCGACACAATTTCGACCCAAACCCCTTTCATGTGACCTAAACCGGATTTCCCTTGCTGGTCACCGCTCGCGCCGCGAGCCCTCTGTAGGTCGCGCCGCGACAACGTGAAGAACCCTACCCCTGCTTCGCGATTTGCAGGTCTGTCCAGTAGTCAAAACTCCTTTTTCAGATGATTTCCAACCTTCATACACACATATAACCAGCACATAAAGGCCCCTTAACCATTTCTAATCATTTCACCCAACTTAGCAACATCCAACACAAAAGTAAAGACCAATTCATAGGTTGCTTACCTCTTAAGCTCAAGAGCTTCAAGGAGATGAAGATGGAGGAGGCTACACAAGTTGCAGCAACTAATTGAGCCCAAGATGTTTACCTTCTGATGGAGATTGCCCCAAACACACACACAAACACTTTTTAGGGATTTGTAAATGGATAAGGAAGAATGAAGAGGAGCATCTATATGTATGCTTCCCTTTTAACCGGTCCCGAACCTAATAACCCGAACCCGATATCACTTTTTCACTATTAACACCCATTTAACCCATTTAATCACGTGATCCCATATATATAACTCATCCGCTAAAATTATAACCCGATGACATGCAAGCCCAATCCCGACACGTATCAATCCACGAAACAGGATATAACTGGACCGACCGAATATTAATAAGATAATTATCCACTAAAATAATTACATGTACCAGGTCTAAAAGACAGATGTTACAAATCCTCTCCTCTTAAAGAGATTCCGTCCCGGAATCTAACTCGAACTTTGAAACAATTGAGGATATCTCGAACACATCTCGGACTCGGGCTCCCAGGTGGCGTTGGTACCGTTATGATGTCTCCACTGAACGAGTACCAAAGCAATCTCTTTATTTCGCAATTTCTTGATCTTTCTGTTCGTAATGGCCTCGGGCCGCTCCACATATCGCAGTTGATCATCGACTGTAATCTCGGATAGGGGCACGTACTGATCATCTGTAGCCAGACACTTCCGGAGATGACTCACGTGAAAGGTATCATGCACGTCAGCTAATTCAGGAGGCAATCGTAGTCGATAGGCCTGATCCCGGACCCTGTCAACGATCTCGAATGGTCCAATATAGCGCGGACTCAGTTTCCCACAATGTCTGAACCGGATGACCCCTTTTCACGGCGACACTTTAAGCAAAACTCGATCCCCAACCCGAAACTCTAACTCTTTCAAACGGCGATCGGCGTAACTCTTCTGCCGGCTCTGGGCGACCCTCATATGCTCCTGAATCATAGCCACCTTATCACTAGTCTCCTGTATCAGCTCCGGCCCGCTAATAGGTCGCTCACCGACCTCGCCTCAACACACAGGGGTCAGGCACTTGCGCCCATACAGTGCCTCAAACGGAGCCATTTTGATCGTGGCGTGATAATTATTATTATAGGCGAAGTCGACTAATGGCAAATGCACGTCCCAGTTACCACTGAAGTCGATAGCACACGCTCACATCATATCCTCGAGAGTCTGATTGGTGCGCTTGGTCTGCCTGTCAGTCTGCGGTCTGTACGCCGTGCTCAGCTGAACCCTGGTGCCCAATTCTCGCTGAAAGCTCTGCCAAAATCGAGACGTGAACCGAGTATCCCTATCGGTGATATCACCTCGTTAATATACAGTCTTGCCAACTGATCCATGGTGATAGTTCCCCGAACGGCTAAGAAGTGTGCACTCTTCGTTAGTCGATCCACTATGACCCAGATCATATCGTTCCCGCGGACCGTGCGTGGAAGTCTCACTATGAAGTCCATCGTAATGTGGTACCACTTCCACATGGGGATCTCTAACGGCTGTAGATGACCGTGCGGCTTCTGATGCTCGGCTTTGACCCTCAGACAGGTCATACACTGCTCAACATACCGGCCCACATCCGTTATCATTCCCGGCCACCAGTAGGATTCACGGAGATCACAGTACATCTTAGTACTCCCTGGATGCACTAATAGCCTCGATCGGTGCGATTCATCAAGAATCAACTGCCGAAGATTCCCAACCCTCGGGACCCATACCCTTTCATGAAACAGATACAACCCACGATCGTCCCTGATTAACGAATCAAGCAGCCCGGTCAGACATTCCCGCTTCACATTATCACCCCGCAGGCCCTCCTATTGTGCTAATCTCAGACTATCAGTCAATGTCGAGGTAATCTCAAGCCTCGAGGCCCTGGATATCACAATCTGGTCGCACGCCCTACGGCTCAGCGTCAGCTACCACATTAGCCCAACCCGGGTGGTACTGAATCTCACAATCGTAGTCCTTAAGCAACTCCAGACTACGCCGCTGTCGCATGTTCAGATCTTTCTGGCTGAACAGATACTGAAGGCTCTTATGGCCGGTATATACAATAAACCGAGACCCATACAGATAATGCCGCCAAATCTTCAACGCGAACACGATGGCGTCTAACTCTGAATCATGCACAGTATGGTTTTCCTCATAAGTCTTCAGCTGGCGCGAAGCATACGCAATCACTTTCCCTCGCTGCATCAGAACACAGCCCAAACCCGACCCTGAAGCATCACAATAAACCACAAAGTCCTCGGTACCCTCCGGCAGAGCCAATACTGGAGCCTAACATAATCGGGTCTTTAGCTCTCTGAACGCACGCTCCTGATCCTCGGACCACTCAAACGGAACGGACTGCCTTGTCAATCTCGTCAACGGCAAGGCAATCCTCGAAAAGTCATGGATAAAGCGTCGGTAATACTCGGCAAGACCCAGAAAACTGCGAATCTCTGGCACTGACTTCGGTGGCTCCCAACTCATCACTGCCTCAATCTTGACGGATCCACTTTAATGCCCTCTGCACTGACCACATGCCCCAAAAACTGTACCTCACGCAGCAATAACTCACATTTGGACAGCTTCTCGTACAATTTCTCCCTGCGCAGCAAAGTCAAAACCTCCCGGAGGTGCTGCTCATGGTCCCCAGCGTTCTTCGAGTAGATCATGATGTCATCGATGAACACGATCATGAATCTATCCAACATATCTCTACACACCCTGTTCATCAAATCCATGAAAGCCGCGGGTGCATTAGTCAATCCGAAAGGCATCACAAGGAACTCGTAGTGCCCATAACGAGTCCTGAACGTTGTCTTCGGCACATCCTCATCACTGACCCTCAACTGATGATACCCATATCGTAAGTCAATCTTAGAGAAGAAGCTCGATCCCTGAAGCTGATCAAACAGATCATCGATACGTGGAAGCGGATAGCGGTTCTTCACGGTCACTTTGTTCAACTCCCTGTAGTCGATACACATCCGCATGTTGCCGTCCTTCTTTTTCACAAACAGCACCGGCGCACCCCACGGTGATGAACTCGGACGGATAAATCCATGATCTAAAAGCTCCTGTAACTGAGACATCAACTCTCGCATCTCTGTCGGTGCCAGCCTATAAGGCGTCTTAGCAATCGGCACCGCCCCAGGAACAATATCTGTGCGGAACTCCACTTAGTGATCTGGCGGTAACCCAGGTAACTCCTCTGTGAATACCTCAGGGAACTCACGAATCACCGGAATATCCTCTAAGGTCTTCTTTTCCTTCCTCGCATCAACCACATAAGCTAGGAAGGTCTCACATCCCTTAGATACATATCGCTGAGCCCTGGCCATAGACACAATCCCAATATCTCCCCTGCGACGCTCCCCGTACACAGTAATACTCTCACTGTCAGAAATGGGTATACAGATGATCTTCTTAGCACACAGAATATCAGCCCGTCTGGCAGTCAACCAGTCCATACCCACAATCACGTCAAAGCTACTGATCTCAATCGGCAGCAAATAGGGTTAGCAAAAAATCCCATCCCCGAAGGGGAACCCGTAACTCGACCCCGAGTTGAACGGGGATGGGGATGGGGACGGGGAATCCCAGATTTAAAATAATGGGGATGGGGCGGGGATGGGAGACACTTTAATCCCCGACCCCGAAACCGACCCCGGTTATAAATTATGTTTTAGTATAAATTATTACATATATTTAACTTTACAATGTAAATTGTTCATTACATTTTATATAATATATTAAATATAATTGTATATGACTTTTCTATAGTTTAAAATACTATTTTTATTTTTAATTTAATTGGTTTTATAAATGTTTTGCATCCATTTCTTTTAGTTTTATTATAAATTATACATTACATATGTAAACACCTCAAATATGTTTGAATTAATTTTTTTAAAGTTTATTTACATATATTTTTCTACTAAATAACTATTTATAGTTTAAACTTAAATAATCTTTAGGAAATTGAAAAACCCGATTTCTCGATGGGGACGGGGATGGGAATAGAAACTCATTCCCCGACGGGGATGGGGGAGAGGATTATAAAACGGGGATGGGGATGGGAACTGTGATCCCCACCCCGCCCCATTGCCATCCCTAGCAGCAAATCGATCATAAACCGGTGGGAATCTATCTCTAACACACAATCCCGATACACCCGACCCACTAACATAGAAATCCCATCGACCCTCTCGACAATCAAAGGAACAGACAAAGGAGAAGGAGACACACTAAAATAGGCACAAAATGTAACAGACACGTAGGAGCGATCCGCCCCGGAATCAAACAAAACACGGGCTCGAAGTCCGTTCAGAATATACATACCCGAAACGACGTCAGTGGCATCCCGTGCCTCCTCTGTTGTTGCCTGAAATACACGTCCTCTGCCCCTCGGAACGGAATCACGACGGCTAGATGACGACGGCTCAGTCCTGGCCCCACTCGAACTGGCCCCTTGAACTACCGGTCCCGGCTCCGGACAGTCTCTAATACGGTGCCCCGGCCTCCCACATCGGAAACATAACGGCTCGGGAACTGTACAAACAGATGCGGCATGCCCTCGCTGACCACACCTGAAGCAACGGGGCTGGTCGGATAAACATTGCCACGAATGGCGCCTGTGACATTTCGGGCACTCCCGATCCCCATAAGAACTCTCAACACGGCTGCCCGACGCTTGGGACCCCTGTCCCACACTGCTCTAGCTCTGAGCCCCAGATCCCTGACTCTGGCCTTGTCGTCTCGATGTACGGTCTCGGCCTTTATCTCGGTCCAGCCTCTGCCCTGAACCCTGGCCCGAAAACTGCCACTGGTCCGGACGCTGATCACTGGGAGTGTCTTCGGAGGACCTCCATACACTAGTAGGCTGCTCGGATGTCCCGGTCCGCTGTCTCTGAGAAGAGGGCTGCTCTCTCTGCTTAAGAATCTTCCGCTCTCTCATGCGGGTCATATCAAGAGCTCTAGCAAACGTAGGGGTATCGTGCAGGCCCACAAACTCATGAATGTCCGATCGAAGCCCATCGATAAAAGCATTCGCCTTTCGGCTCTCTGTGTCGACATGCTGTGGCGCAAACTGTGAATACTCATTAAAACGGTCGACATACTGCTGCACTGTAATACTGCCCTGCTGCAGATGCAAGAAGTGGCGCTCCATTTCCCGTCTCTCATCCGGAGGAATGTACTGGAGCTCAAACACTACCCTGAACTGCTCCCAAGTCATAGCATACGCGGCGGACTGCGTCATCGAAGACTCAATCGATTTCCACCACTGCGACGCTCCACCCCGTAACTGATATGCGGCATAACCATCCATATCCCTCGAATCAACATGAGCTACCCGGAAGGCAGCCTCAATCTCTCGCTCCCATGCAATAGCCGCCCCCGGCTCACCATCACCCCGAAACTGCGGTGGGGCGCCCGTCATAAAATCCTTGAAGGACCCGCCCCGCTGTGAAAACGAAGATGCACCACCTCTTGACTCAGTCTCAGTAGGCCGAACAACTGGCCCCACACCCTGACCCTGTTCCTGCTCTTGCTCTTTCTGCTATCTGTAGAATTTGGTCAATACTCGAGTAACTCTGATTTGCGAATATACTCATCACTGGGCGGCTTACCGCGCCCGAACCCTCTCCCTGATCTGCCATACTGATCTGCACAAAACAAAATGATTAAATACAAGGGATAAATCAATCAGCGATATACACTAAGCCAGGTCGGTTAATCCACTAATATAATCGCAAAATGATTTCCCATGGATCGGAACAAGGTTTAAGTTAAGCATCCACTAATGATACTCAAGCTTCAAACCGCAAGCTCTGATACCATAATGTAACACCCCTCCCGATCCCAGAAATTCCACGTCAACCCAATATCATAAGTGGCAATAATGCAAAGAATCTATAACACACATGTCATGGGATAATGCAGATCATGGATTATTTAAAACTTTATACACAAAGTTACATGCAATTCGATACATTCACAATCCCATATTAAACTAACATATATACCAAAACAACTATCACAAACAGTTTTAGACATATCACCAAAACAGATATCAGATCTTCAAGTCGACCCCAGCTCTACCTCGACGGTTGCTGAGATCCCTACTGATTCCCTGAACATGTTAGACTCGAAGACGTGAGCTATAAAGACCGTGAGCACACGAGGGTTAGACACTGCGCATAAACACATAGCATAACACATAGTCCCTGTCCCTATTGCCCAACACGCATCTCAGGTATAAAAGCACAAGTATGAGATCTGCACAGTAACACGAGCCCTGTGGGGACCCCTCCCCGTCCGACACACCGCACACAGCAGTGAGCAACAATAACCCCATAGCACATGAGCGACCCGGCTATAGGCCCTGACGTATATATACGCCCCAAGGACTATTAGGGACAGTCAGCCCGCGCGATCCCTTTCGCGACTCACTGTCTGTATGGGACTCATCACGGACCCTGGAATTGATCTCATATCTCATACATAACACATAAAAGGATGGGAAGATATACCTGAGGTTAACGTCCCTGTCTCATATATATAACATGCACTGATAATAGCGACACCGCTAAATACTCAAAAGAAAGCGCGCGTTTAGAAAAGAACTCGAGTCCTCACCTGCTGAGTTCTGGAACTCTGGCCTCCCTGATCAAATCCGGCTCGCTGTCCGCTAGTCCCTGTAACACACGGATCCCAAACGGTCAATCACAATCCCAAGTAGCACGTATCACACAATCACAATGACCTGAATTCGACCCGGACCCGACAACCCCACGAAACCCGAAACCCGATCGATACCCGAAACCCAAACAAAACCCGGCTCAAAGTAACCCCAACGAGGCCCCAAACTCAAACAAAACCCGGCCCGAACAATCCCAAAGGAAGCCGACACAATTCCGACCCAAACCCCTTTCATGTGACCCAAACCGGATTTCCCTTGCAGGTCACCGCTCGTGTCGCGAGCCCTCGTAGGTCGCGTCGCGACAAGGCGAAGAACCCTACCCATGCTCCGCGATTTGCAGGTCTGTTAAGGGGTCAAAACTCCTTTTTCACACGATTTCCAGCCTTCATACACACATATAACCAGCACATAAATGCCCCTTAACCATCTCTAATCATTTCACCCAACTTAGCAACATCCAACACAAAATTAAAGACTAATTCATAGGTTGCTTACCTCTTAAGCTCAAGAACTTCAAGGAGATGAAAATGGAGGAGGCTACACAAGTTGCAACAACTAATTGAGCCCAAGATGTTTACCTTCTGATGGAGATTGCCCCAAACATACTCTCAAACACTTTTTAGGGATTTCTAAATGGATAAGGAAGAATGAAGAGGAGCATCTATATGTACGCTTCCCTTTTAACCGGTTCCGAACCCAATAACCCGAACCCGATATCACTTTTTCACTATGTACGCACGGCCCTGCATGGCGGTGGTGGCACCGCTAACAATTTCTCTCCCTAGAACCTAAACTGTCCACTCTGCTCCCCGAATCTATGGATCCCCTACCGACACTCCCCTGGCTCTGTCTCTGCCCCTGACCCTGCTGTCTCTGCCCCTGCTGTCTCTGGCCACCCCGACCCTGTCCCTGACTCTGACCAGCCCCCGACTGTCTATCATCCCGACCCTGATCCTGCCGAGCCCCTGAAGTCTGTCCCTGCTGCTCAGAATACCCACCCTGACGGCTCTCCCTATAAAACCTCGAAGTCCCCGAACTCTGACCCTGTCTCGACGGCTCAATGCGCTGTCTCTGGGGAGCTGACTGCTCCTGTTGTCTCTCAACCTCCCGCTCTCGACGACGGGCATACTCCATGGCTGAAGCGAATGTGGGGTCACGCAGCATCCCCACTAACTCTCTAATGTCCGGCCTCAAACCCTCGATAAACATATTGACCTTTCGGTCCTCTGTAGCTACCTGATGTGGCGCGAACTGTGCTCTATCATTGAAGATATCAATATACTCCTGAACGGACCTGGATCCCTGCTGCAAATGGATAAACTCCCGCTCCAGCTCTCTCCTAGTATCCAGCGGACAATACTGCAGCTCAAACTCTGTCCTAAACTCCTCCCAAGACATCAAGTAGGCCTCATCGACTCCCTGAGCACTGACAACTGAACTTCACCATCTCAATGCTCCTCCCTTCAAAAGGTAGGAGGCATAACTCACTCTATCTGCTCGATCCACATGCGCTATACAGAAAGCAGCCTCAACCTCTCTCAACCAATCTAGTGCCTTCGAGGCACCCACTCCACCGAAGAACTCTGAAGGACGGCCCATCATAAAGTCCTTAAAGGACCCTCGCGATGGCTGGCTAGACGAAGCACCAGCCCCGGAACTCTGGTCTCCCTTGGGCGGAGGCACCACACCTCGACCCCTACCCGCACCCTGAACTGGAAAGCGCTCATCTAAGATCTGGCCTATCACAACATATAAGTCAGACCTACGCACAGGCTCATCATCCCTATGGTCATCCCCCTAAGGCCCGCTGCCCTGACGGTCCATAACAACCTGCACAATAAAATAATAACACGAATTAACTCTACAAGACTCTACGCACTACTTGTTTATCACCTAATACTCTACTTCGGATTATAATCCAAGGATCTAGACTCCGTGGTTTAAGCTTAAGCATCCACTAGATACTTAATCTCTTAAACCTAGGCTCTGATACCAAGCTTGTAACACCCTCGAACTAATCCACTATGCCACGTATATAATACATCATCCGTGACATAATATAATAATCCCTACACTATTCCCCAAATCACATACGTGAAAGCCCAATAATTTTAAACATTATTTACACAACAAACAGTCACGGATATCCCTGAATATAACATAACCTATCCGAAGCACATATATACAAACTGTCCACAAAATATAACTACCTCTACATAGGTAGCTAACAACTCCTCAAGCAGTAATAACAGCAAACCTACTTCGGTCCAGCAGGCCTACTAACGCTCCGGTCACCTGAGATACACACGACAACACACACAGGTCAGCTAAAGCTGGTGAGAATGCAAGGTTTAGTTTACGATTATAAAACTCAATTAAATAAATAAACTCGATAGTAAAACGTTCAGCGTTCTCTACTGAACGAAAATATGAGATCCCACAAAGTAGCTCAGATAGGCACTCAGCTCGTGTGGACGAATCTACGTACCCAAATCCCTAGACCGCACAAAGCAGTCGTTAGGACTCAAAAGGGAATTGGGAGCGACCCAACCCCTACCCAGCCGTACGGTTTAGTATCTCAACAGCCCAAGTGTCTCAAATCTCATATTATAAAACACAGTTCTCAATACAACACAATAATACATGCATGATAATATCTCAATAAAAGCTCGTAAGAAAACTCGTAATATCTCATAAAAACTCAGTAAAAGATCATGCAAGTATAATAAATAATCGTACAAGTATATCAGAAAAACATGCAAACTCACCTGCCCAGCTAGCTATACTACTCGGTCTCGGTTCCCTGCCCTTTCCCGACCCTATTAACCCGAAACCCTGAAATCACAACATATAACTCAATATCACGATCTCAACCCAACGACTCTATACACAATTCTCATCAACTCACGAGACACTAAAGACCCAAACACACAACTTACAGAACCCGAAAACCCGACCCTGAACCCCAGCCGCATCGCGGCCGCACTGACCATCGCGGTCGCGCTGACCATCTCGGTCGCGGCCGCGCTCAAGCTAATCCGCCTGCGATCACTCAAGAAAATCGAGGCGCGCGATCAAGGGATCGCGGCCGCGCTCACGGACGAACATCAGCAGAATTGCTCTGTTTTCTTAACAGCCAGGGGATTCAATCCCCAACCCATTTCAGCTCGATTTTAGCCACAAGTATATACTCGAATTCACTTATAAACACAAAATAGACTCAATTCAACTACTTATCAACAATCAACAACAATTAATCCGCGAAATTGAGCTCAAAACTTACTTCCAAACCACGCAAGAAGATGACGACAAATTGAGAGGCTGTAATCACGAATCTGGAGCTTCACTCTCTGATTTGGCTGCTGAAATCACAAAACACACACTCACACTTTCAGCTTTGGCTTTGGAATGAATTCAAGAAAAAAGCAAGCAATATATACGTTTTCGGTTTAACTCGGTCCGATACCCAAAATCCGATCCCGATACCCCAAAATACAAATTTATATCACTGGGTCCCAAATTAAACAATTAATCCAATGAAATAATTCCACGTACCCATCCCAAAAATGGGATGTTACAAAACATATGCGCTTTATATACATATAAAATTTTTAGTTTAAGAAAATTATATATTTCATAAAACGTTATATATATATATATATATATATATATATATATATATATATATATATATATATATATATATATATATATATATATATATGTATGTATGTATGTATGTAAGGATATGGATCTCGTGAGAAGAATTGTTGCGTGAGAAGCTGTGAGAAGCAATAATTGAATGCCATGTGTCATCCTTCCAAAAACAAAATTAAGGGCAAATTAGTCATGGTGTAATATATTATCTCTCCAAACCCATTAATTATAATTTTAATTAGACAACCATATATATGGAAACAATAATTTGAACAAATATATACATAAAATAAAAAATTGGTTTCTAAATGAATCATTAACCAATATAGAATCAACAATATTTTAATAGAATCAACCATATTTAGATACATAATCAACTACGTTTTAATAGAATCATGGATAACTAATACAGAATCAAACGTAGTTTTAATGCTTAAAAAAATATTAGATATTTTATAGATTCAATCAAATATTGTTAATTGTTCAATTATTTTACCCTTGATTCAATCTTTTTACCATTGATTCTATTTTTTTTATCATTGGTTCAAATTTCCAACACTGATTCAACGCTTTTATTTCATACAATATTTTACAACACTGAATTTGAATTTTAGATACAACCGTTAGCGGTGATACAATATATAAAAGACATTGATATCAATAATTCAATTTCAATGGAGATTCAATAAAAAAACAACAATAATTATATATACATATAACAAAAGACTTGATACTATATTTTACAAGCGTTGAACCATATAATTAAATACACTAATACCACATTGTCTATAACAATGATACAAACAATTAAACCATTGATACAGCTATTTAGAAGAGAATGATTCAATACCATATATCATGAAACTTTATAAAAGACAAAAGACAATGATATAGTACCAAATAATTTATGTAACAAATCAATTATATTATTGGATCTTTTCTTTATTTACTGTATCATGTTTCAAATCAATTGTTGTATCTTGAGTATAGTCAAGATACATTTTTCTAACACAAATCAAAACAAGAAAAAAAAACGAGATTCATGGATGATTTTTAATATGTAATGCTACCGATCAAGATGAACTTGGTGGATGTCAATGGTAGTCGTAGACGAAGACGACAATGATACCGGAACGAACCAGTTCGCGTGAACATGACAATATGTAGTGGTGGATGGCCGGTTCGTTTGGCGGCGGAGAGCGACGACGATGGTTCCCAAAGGAGGTTGTGATGTGGCTGTCGGTGATTTCCGATGAAGGTGTCGAACCAGTTCGATGTGGCTGTCGAAGATTTGGTTGAAATCCTCTGAATGTTCATTCGTATGAATATTTCGTTGCTGTGATTCAGTGGACAATATGTGTGAGTTGTCCTAAATCTGAAAATGATTTTACTTATTAAATTTTTATAATTTAGGAAACTTAGTTAATTGATGAATATTTGCTAAAAATAAAAAAGCATCCTTCCGTAAATAAGCAAACCGGTTTTTTAAATTTTATATATTAAATAAATTAAAAACCAAAATTCCTAATTTGCCCTTTCATTTGTTAAGCAAGTAATACCACGTGGCGTATTCTGATTGCTTCTCACCTCTTCTCACCATAAGCTCCTTCTCACCTGATCCAATATCTGTATGTATGTGTGTGTATATATATATACATATATACATATATATATATATATATATATATATATATATATATATATATATATATATATATATATATATATATATATATATAGATTCAGGTTCAAAAAGGTACCTCTCGAAATCAAGTGCACCCGAAGGTACCAATCTTAAAAAACGTTTTTTAAATTTTTTTTCTCATAACCATGTTTAATTTAATGTTACACGCATGATATATGAATTTCAAATACATTCACGCTTTCTATGTCCTTAAAAATTATGTGAATGCTCAATGCATATTTATATGAATGGTCATTCATGTGAATGGTGTGAATGACCATTCACATGATCTTTTTTTTTTTACCATTCACAAGATTTATGATGTTGCTTCTTTTGAAAAAAAAGTCTTATAATGTTGTCTTATACATGTCTAATAAAAAAAATACATGTGAATGATCATTCACATTAGAGTACGCTGGGTACGCTGAAATCTTATAGGTACGCTGATGAACCTGATTATATATATATATATATATATATATATATATATATATATATATATATATATATATATATATTCTATAATAAATATAAACATATTCACTTAACAAAATAATTACATTTAGAATAGTTTGAAATTTTATAGATGAAAAGTAATAAACAAAATATATACATTTAGAAAAAATAAATATATAAATAATTCAATATATATCTAAATCAATATGTATGAACGATAATTATATTATTAATAACAATAATTAACAAAAATAAAACTTATTAAATTAAGTCATATGCACGTTATTTTCATTTATTACTACTTAGTCATGTAAATACTTAAATCATAATAAAATAATAATGCTAATACTAGTAATAAGAATATCAAATAAATAAATACAACATATTGAATAATGTATAATTCAATTAAATTTTAATAGTAATAATTAGACCATATAATAAATAAATAGTATATATATTTAATAAATACCCTTTTAAAAAATAAATATATAGTGTATATTTAAAATTTATACGTAAGAAAAATAATATTAATATTAATAACAATAATCAACAACAATACAATAAATTAAATTTAGTCATATACAAGTTAGTTTTCATTACTACTACTCATTCATATAAATACTAAACTATAACAAATAATAATAATAGTGTCAAATAAATAATGAAAATAATACATATTAAATATTTTATTACTTCGGTTAAAGTTTAATAGTAATAATAAGATATATATTAAATAAATAATAAAAGAATAATAAATCATTAAAAAAATGAAATATTTTGATTAGGGAACAAGAATGAAATAAAATTCAAGGGTAAAATCACTATTTTTAAAATTTTTTTGAAGAAGCGGACCAAAAACAAAACAAATTTTTAACCATAAGTATTGTAATTGTAATTTTACCGTGAAAAAGACGTTAACCATAATGTTGATAGAACAAGATGGACGAAAATTGTAATTTACCCTAATATTTTTTTTTACCATTTCTCACTCCTCAGCCATTCAGCACGTTAAGGACACTGTTCATGTAAAAAAACTCTATCAATCAACCCCCTTCTCTCTCTCTCTATACTCCAAGCACTCGCTTTCTCTCTCTAGAATCATAAACAAACGGATCAAAGGTTAGGAAATTGCTTGATTTTTCCCTTCTATTGAGCGTTCGAACAATATACACTGATTGTTATACATATAGCCATGGATGATTACTTGAAAGACGATTTTTCGCAGCTGATCAAGAGAATTGGGGCTTTTCTATCCGCCAGAATATCCGATATATTAAATACGCAGGTACTAATATGAATTTCGTCTTGTAAGTTTCATGTCATTTGAAATTTCCTAATTTTCTAGGGCTTGATCTTGATGTCTCTTTGATTTATAAGTCCCTCTTTTATTATAATATGTAGTGAGATTTGATTTGAAGAGGTTTTTCTAAGGTTATATAATGTGATGAAAATTTGATATTTATGAAGAGAATCGCATATGAAAGATTGATTTAGGTTTATGCACTTTGATCAGGAGCAATAATTGTGGTATCTATATGTTGTACCCTAGGCATGTAATGTTGTAGGTCCTAATTCCAATCTACATGTTGTTTCATGATGTTATGCACACGGTAGAAACCATGAACAAAAATATTTTTGACATTTGCAATCTTAACACAATCAGTTAGACTGTCGCATAAAAGATTCGTGAACCATGAACAAACTTTTGATTTAGGATGTAACTCTAAGCTATTTTGACTTTAAGCATTTGATTATTGGACTACCTAACTATTATTTTGACCCTCGAAGATGCAATAATCACCTTGAAAATGCACTTTTGAACATCCAAATAAACAATGAACCCCCTCTGCAAAAACACTACTAAAATTGTTCTTATATCATATATGATTCATAAAGCACATTAATGCTACATTTAACAACTAAAACTCGAACATACATGCCACAAGTGGTTTCATGTGTTGTGATTCCAAACATCGCTAAAATGCATGATGGACTACAATTCAAATTAAGATAAGTTAATCAAATGAAAGCATATGGATCCTCAAGTCAAAAGAAAGCATAGTGTACTACAATCCAATGAAGTGCCTATAATGCTAAACTAGAAAAACGTTAAATTCAATGTCATAGTAGCAGCATGTTAATAAAATAACATTATACCAGTACCAAAAAAAACAGTAACTTTAGCATCATAAATCACAGTAACATATGCGTTCTACCCGTTGCGGTTCAATAAGAAGTTGATAATATGCTCTCTTACTTGTATGCTGATATATGTTCTGCACTATACAGTTCAACAAGACGTCTGTTGCCTTCATGATCGTCAATATATAACAGAAATGGGAGCAGTGTAATTGGAATCATATATCGAATGGTCTTTTAGGAGTACATGACAAAACGAGAACAATGTAATATACATCATATAACAGAAATGAGAACAATGCAATATAATTTCTATTAACTATGCTGCATATTAAAGAAGAAAAATAGAGGAGAATAATAAGCAATGTCGTTAAAGTTATCCTAGTTGGCCAATAAATCGGCGACTCGGCAGTGATTGGCACTGCTGTGACTTGCACATAATTGGGTTTGTCTAGGTCGGGTCGGTCTAAGTTGGACCTAGTCGGTCAAACTCGCACCTAGTCGGACCAAATCGATCAACGACCATTTTTTTTTCACGTCGAATTAAAGAGGTTAAAGGGGTACTGATTACCTGAGAAGAGGAAACGAACAAGATGTGAAGAACGAGGGTAAAGAACTATATCATCCACTCTCACTCTCTTGATCGATCTCCTCTCTCACGACACAAACGAGGTGTGGAGAACGAGGGTCTTTGAAGGAACGAGACAAGGTTGCAAAACTCACCAGCCGCTAGTCAGCCGGCCGGGGACTAACGACTAATCGGACTAGGCGGGGAGTAGTCGGATTGTAAATTTTAATATGTTAATTTCTAAATTATATCTACTACATAATAATACATTTCTGTATAGACTTCTTAAGTGAAAATTTAAAGCAAAGTGTACAAGTCTTCCTTACATTTCTTGGATTTCTCTCAATAATATGCTAAAAACAAAAAATGAATTAAAATGTCAAAATAAAAACAATAACCAAACCATAAATTGCTGTCAACTATACCATTAATAAATTTTCTTTTCCTATGTGTCTACTAACAACCCCATTAGTTACTCTATTCATGGTTATATTCGTGTCAATTTCCCAAATCTCCACCTATTTACATTTTAATTAAGAAACACACTAACTTATTACATACATAGAGTAGGGGAAACCGAGCAAATTTCTCAAATATTTCCAGAAGCGTAAATGCTACCCTCTCCATCTCCCTCTTCGTCTCCCTCCCTCTCCATCTCCACCCTGAATCGAGAGAGCATGTAATCAATTTGCAGAATGATAGAGATTCAGAACGCATCACCCTTTTGGCCTTCTCGTCGGTTTACCCTAACAGAGAGCATGTCGACTTCATCCAATAGGTACCCTGATCAACCTTCCATCTTTTAAATCACATGAATCAAACAAAATTTTTTTTACCGACTTTGACTTGGCCGACCAGCCCTGATTTTCACCGCCTAGCAACGACTTTGACCGCCTTGGACCGACTCCGACTAACTTGGCCGGTTTCAACCTTTTCGTATTGGTTGTCGGCTGATCAATAGGCCGTCTTTTACAACATTGGTGATCAATGATCACTTTATGAATATCATGTGAGATAAGTGACTTGAATTAGTTTAGGGGTGTCTTTGACTCTTTGTAATTTTTTATTTTTGTCAAAGAGTTAGTTTAGTTGTTAGTCATTGTTAGACTTTGTAGGATTAGTATAAATAGGTCATTTGGTGAATGTGGACAATAACTCATTTTGTAGACATGTAAGTTGTTGATAATGAATAGCGGACGATAGCAACGAGCTACCTATATGCTACCTCGCGATAGTGTAGCGATAGCGCCCACTATTTCATGATTAGTGGATATGGTATTAAAACCAATATATATATGTTACGTTATACTGTTTAACGTATATAACATTTTAACTTCAAAATAAAGTCTTAAAATTATTAAAAGTCAATCATAGATAATCTAATTCTTGTAAATATGTCTTTTATGTGTGTGTATGTATTTGAAAAAAAGAAAAAAAAAGATAATAACAGACAGTGGCGGATGCAAGGTGTGGGGGTAGGGGTCAAACGACCCTGATAACTTTTTTATTTTACGTGTTATATATATAATCGAAATATTTTCGACCCCTATTATTTTTGAAGTTCAACCCCAATATCTTTGGTAGTTTTTATAAATTAAACATATATAAAAAAATTTGTTACAAAGTCTGAGAAAATATACCAAAACCTAATAGTTTGTTACCCATTTAACAAATAATTTAAAAATACATGTGTATTGAACATTCATTTGTTGGGCTAATTTATTGTTGGACACTTCACATTTGATCTTGGACTAGGAATATATTGTTAGTTTTATTGTTACTTGTTTGTTGTTTGTAATGATATTCTTTGTTGTTTTAGTCTTTTAGATATTTAGATTATTATTTGTTTAAGACTTTAGGTGTTAAACAATTAACATTAAGCTACATTTGTTTAATTGTTTTAGGCCTTGTTTGTTTTTAGTTAAGAGGCTCTTAATAACATCTGAAGTCTAAACTTCAGATTTATAATGAAATAAGATTGTTTGTTTAGATTTAGACTTTAGAGGTTAAAACCTCTAGATTTTACCTCTTAAAATTAAGAGGTTGAATTTTGGCTGAAAAAAAAGAGGATATTTTCTCTCTCTTGCGTACAAGTTACAAGTTACAACCCTACTTTTATCATATTAATTATTTTATTTTAATTTTGTTTATTTAAATTAATTAATTATAATATATAATTAATTAGATATAATATTTTAAAGTAATATTTTTCATATGTTTCATATTGCGAAACAAACAATCTTAAGATTACCTCTTAATTTTAGATTTGGTTTTCAGACTTCAGACATTTAGCCTCTTAAAAAACAAATACCACCTTAGTTCATTAGACAATATGAATCGATTCTTGAAATTTCATTTTACCAAGATCCAAATTTCCATCAAATGAAAGAGCTTCTAATACTTCTCCACAAATTCCACAAGTTATAGCGCAATTCAATTGGTGATTAATGCTTAAGTGACTGTTGCATTTGCACCATATACAAACAATTAATTAATGTTTCGAACAATGATGTAATGACACCCATTTTCAAAAGATGAAAATTTGTAGGGCACAAATGTAGAATCTATTAACTTTTTTAGTTTGTAATGATAATGAGTTGTAGCATCTACGTATTTATTTATTTATTATGTAATCAATATGAACTGACCCGAACTTTTGAAGTGTGAAAATTTATTATAGAAAAAAATTTCCTGGATCAGCCAGTCAGCCACTGATAATGGACCGCTAAACTGATAATAGCGAATGATAGCCACTATACTACGCTATTCGCTATAGCTACCGCTATCGTCGCTATTGCCAACTATGATGTAACCCAATTTTGATAATCAATTTGAGTTTGCTTCTTGATTTACGTTTGGCGTTTCTGTTTTTGTGAGTTCTTGGTTTCAATTCTGCAATTCTTGTTCTGACATTCGCATTCCTAACAAGTGGTATTAGAGAGATTAGATCATGCTTTTGAGTTCTCTTGGCTCTAGTTCTTTGTGCAAATTGCAATTGGATTTCAGCGACAGCAATTAGAAGTCGTTCAATTGGAAATTGGAATTGCAAGTCGCTCACGGTTGTAATCGGATTTTGAAATCATATTTTGGCAATCGATTTCAGAAATCAATCAATCGGACATTTCTGGAATTTTGACGTAAGTTGAAATTGGCGGTCAATTTTGATCTAAATGAAGTTGGCGATCATTTCTTGGGTCTGATGTGGACATGATTGCAATTGGCAATCAATTCTGGCCAATTGGAGTTTGTAATCAGTCTTGGTGTTCAATTGTTGGCACATGGCAATCGGCATCTGTCCTGGTGTCCGATTTTAGGTGGAGCTCTTGAATCAAGCATTCAAAATCATTAATTGAAGGTTTCGGCGGTCAATTTGGACTCCTGGTGTTCCAATTGAATTTAGCGATCAATTGGATGTCCATCTTTTGTTTTTAGTGGTTTGTTGTTTCTAACCGATTTCTTATTGTTTTTATTCTGTTTTGATCTGTGGTTTGATTATTGGGATTTGTGGTTTTCACGTGTTTATTTGGTCAACATTTTTGGATTCTATCGTGTTTAATCATGGATTTAGAAGACTGCCAATTGAAATTGGGATCGCAAAAATGTTTGTGGAATTTTGGAATTTCGTTTGTGGCAGTACGCAATCGTTCTTGAAGAAGACAACATTTTCTGGGTTTTCCATCCCCCGCTTCCAGTCGTGTTCTTGAAGAAAGTAGCATCCTGAGAAATCTTTTGGAGTGCTCTGGATTTTTGCTTTATATTGGTGGGGCCAAATTGAATTGAATATGGGTGGCTTCTTCTTGGCACTATTGATTCTTGATTTGTTAAATTGGTTTTGTGGCGGGATCGATCATTGTTTTTGTTCTCCGTCATTCAGAAGCCAGCAGCAGTATTGATCAAGTTTGGTTTGGGGTAACTCTTGATCTTGAGTTTTGGTTCCTTGGTTCGTTTTGAAGACGATATGGTGTATATTGGGTTGTTTGACTGACGATTTAAGAATTTAGATGTCGATCCATTACGTTTTTTTGTTCGGTTTAGTTTCGGACTTGGAAATGCGTTTTTGTGGGATTCATATCAATTCAAGAAGTCGGTTTTGATATCATCCGGTGTTTGATTGAATTTCGATTTGTTCGTTTCAAAGGCGTTTGGTTAGTGATACAAATTCTGACTAAAAATTGTTTTTGTTTTTATGATGATCGTTTTTTGGAATTTTTTCGTCTTATTGAGGAAGTGTATCATTAGTTTTTGGTGATCGAAAATTTTTGGGTTATGGCGGCACGGTTTGGTCCACGGTGGTTTCGGGTTAGTTTGTAGATCAATTGGTTTGCCTTTTGGAAAAATGGTATTGTTGGCTTCATGTTTGAATTTCGGTTGGGTGGATTTTCTCATTGTTTAGGTTGACCGTTAGTTTTTAGGACTTCGCGGTATTTGGGAGAAATTACACATTTGGATTTAGTTGCGATGATTAGAAATCGTTGTATTTTGGGTTCGGATTTTGTTGAACGATCGATAGGTGCCGACATTGTGTTTGGGTTGTCGCATTCGCGTTGTTACAGGTCGTTTGGATATTTCGTTATGTTTTATATATGGGATGTCATTTTAGTTGCGACGTTTGATATCCGGGTTGATTTTGGATATGGATTTGTTCTCTAGTTTATTGGTTTTGAGGTGCATATTGGTGTTTGGGTCGTTTATGTGGTTTTTGGTATTCGTTGCTTTTGGATTTTTTTAGGATTCGGATTTGAATTTGGGTGTTTCCAAATAGGCGGAGTTTGGTACTTTGTTATTTGTCTTGGGGAACACAAATTTGCTTTTGGGATTTTTTTTTTGGATTGAAATTCAAGTCAAGGTGGAGGTTTGTGAGATAAGTGACTTGAATTAGTTTAGGGTTTATTTCGTCACACGTACAAAAATGTAAAAGCAATAACACAAAGATATTACGTGGTTCGGTCGATGGTGTCGATGGTCTGGCAACTAGGGTTTTCTTGTTATGAGGTGATAACAAATGATTACAAGTACATGAGATTATATAAAAAATAATTAGGTAACGTTTCCTAATTAACTACTTGGCTGGCCTCCTAAGAATACTAGGGCCAGCTGACCTTTTCTTTTATTTTGAAGCCCACACCATAACAATATCCCACTTGGAGGCTTCGAACGAAACTCGAACATCTGCGCTCCACTGTACTTCTGAAAAATTCACCAAACTTTAAACCCCCTAGTTGCCACCAGCCTTCTCAACATTACTCCTGAAGGTTAGTTGAAGCAATGCATAGCTTCAACTTCTCAATGGTCACCACCTTGGTAAGCATATCTGCAGGATTCTTTGTACCAAGGATCTTTGTGAAACTCAGTGTACCATCATTGATCAACTCTCTACTGAATGTGCTTTGTCCTTGCGTGAAACATCGAATTCTTTCCAAGATAATTGGCACTTTGACTATCACAGTAGAGAACACTATCCTTTTGTTTCTTGTCCAACTCTTCAAGAAAATTTTTCAACCATATAAGCTCCTTACTTGCTTCAGCAACTGCCATGTATTCTGCTTGAGTGGTTGAAAGTGCAACACTTTTCTGAAGATGGGACATCCAACTAACCGTTGTTCCTCCCACTGTAAATTAATACGTTCCTTGTGCTCTTACTAGAATCCAAACAACCACCCAAATCTGCATCAGTATATCCTTCTAAGATTACGTCTTTCTTCTTGAAACATAACGCATACTTTGAAGTGCCTTTCAAGTAGCGTAGCAACCACTTGACTGCCTCCCAATGCTCCTTGCCCGGATTAGACATGAATCTACTAACCAATCCTACTGCATGTGCAATATCTGGCCGGGTGCATACCATTGCATACATTAAACTGTCAACTGCTGATGCATACGGGCCATTAGCCATTGCTTCTTTGTCTTCATCTGTTTGTGGGGATTGTTTCTTTGTAAGCTTGAAGTGGCTTCCCAAAGGTGTACTTCTGATCTTGGCATCGTGAAGACTGAATTTCTCTAAAACTTTCCCAATATACTTCTCTTGCGATAATTTTAAAGTACCTTTAGTTCTATCTCTCGTGGTGCTCATACCAAGTATTTGCTTTGTTGCCCCTAAATCTTTCATCTCAATTTCTTTGGACAACTGCCTTTTCAGTCGATTTATCTCTCTCAAATCAGATGCTGCGATTAATATGTCATCAACATGTAGTAATAATATGATATAAGAGGTACCAAATTTCTTCAAGTAGCAACAAGGGTCCATGACACATCTCTTGTACCCACTCCTACTCATAAAGTTGTCAAACTTCAAGTACCATTGTCTTGGTGCTTGCTTCAACCTGTATAGACTTTTCTTCAGCTTACAGACCAGGTTTTCCGTTTTCCTTTCCAGCTATCTGAAAATCCTTTGTTTGAACCATAAAAATGTCTTCCTCAAGGTCGCCGTCTAAGGGGGTGTTTGTTTTTTTTCAGAAGCACTTCGAAGCTCTTCTCGCAGACGCGGGAAGAGGTGCCTGCGAGAAGTGTGTTTGTTTTTTTTCAAAAGCATTACCTCTACCCTCGTCTTCTAAATTCCGCAGACGTCTTCCAAAAAACACATCTCTTTTTGATGAAAAAAACTAAAATTGAACTCTCGCAGACATTTTTTAAGATTTTAAAAAACAAACAGTCTTCTCTTCGCAGACCACAGACTTTTAGGCCACCTCTTCTAATTGCAGACTTTCGCAGTTAAATTCACAAACCGCAGACATTAACCTCTTAAAAAACAAACAACACCTAAGAATGCTGTCTTGACATCTAGCTGCTCTAGATGCAAGTTTTATGCGACTACTACATAGTAGTCATCTTCATTCTTCACCACCGGAGAGAAGATCTCATTATAATCCACCCTCTTTTCTGTTGAAAACCCTTGACTACTAATCATTCCTTGTACCTTTTGCTGCCCTCAACTTCATCTTTGACCCTGAACACCCTTTTATTTTGCAAGGCTTTCTTTCCTGCTGATAGTTTCATTAATGACCAAGTCTCATTCTTTTCAAGTGACCTCATTTCCTCTTTCATAGCATACTCCCACTATACGGAATCTTTTAACATTTTAGCTTCTATGTAACACTGAGGCTCACCATTTTCGGTCAATAGCAGATAGTTTGCTGAGGGCTAGCGAGAATCTCTGTGGACGTGCTGTGACTCTAGTGGATCTTCTAACCCAAGTCTCTTGAAATTGCTTATTCATTATTGTTTCTAGGGCTCCCATTACTTTCTGAATCACCATTATTTCCAAAATTCTCTTTGTTTTTGGCAATATCATTCTCTGTAATGTCTTCAAACACAACTTGTTCTTTCCTGACTTGTTTCTTTTGAACCCCAGAATCTGCAACATGTTTTTCTTTGTAGAATGCATTTTCATTAAAGGTGACATCTCTGCTTCTGATCACTTTCCTGCCTTGTTCATCACAGAAACGGTAACCCATCTCATTTAAACCATAGCTGATGAAGACGTACTTCTTAGTTTTTGCATCAAGCTTATCCCTATCAGCATCTTTCACACGAATGTAAGAAACACAACCGAAAACTTTTTAGTGTGCGAGACTTACCTTTTTGCATTGCCATTCTTCCTTAGGAATCTTGAACCCTAATGGGACTTAGGGTCCACGATTGATAAGATAAGTTGTTGTATTTACAGCATCTGCCCAGAACACCTTTGGTGACCCTGCATGAAGTCTCATACTCTTTGCCGTCTCGTTTAATGTTCTATTCATCCTTTCAGCATTGGAACTGTTTTCAACATCTTGATCCCATTTTCAGCACAATAATCAATGAACTCAGTGCTAATATATTCACCACCAGACTTCAAACACTTAACTTTAAGGTTAGTCTCATATTCAAAGGCAACTTTCCACTTCTTAAAGGTAATAAAATCATCAGATTTATTTTGCAAAAAATAAACCCATACCTTTATGGTGGAATCATCGATGAAGGTGACATAGTAATGAGATACGCCTAGTGATGAAACTGATGTAGACCCGTAGACATCTGTATGAACTAGTTCTAAATCTTGGCTTTTGGTGTTATCCCAAATTTACCGATGGTGACCTTTCTCAGCTTCCCAAAAACACATGGTTCGCAGAAACCAATTTCTACACTTTTCAAATTGGGAATCTTACCTTTGGAAACCAACATCTTCATATCCTTTTCACTCATGTGCCCGAGCCTCTGGTGCCATAAGCTGGACGACCCCATACCATCACCGTCTGCATTAACACCATCTGTCGGTAACTCAACCATGTAGAGTGTTCCCTTTTTTGCGCACGAGCAACCACTAAACTTCCCTTTGAAATTTTCCACTGGCCGTCTCTGAAAGTAACCTCATCCAACTACCCAACAAAAATCAACATCCACTTTAAGCTTGGGATGAATCTGACATCTTTCAACGTCCAACTAGAACATGCAGAGGTTTTGAGAACGTCTCATATGCCCGTAATATCCAATGCTTCATCACCAGCTAATCGTACCTTTCCAAAATTCCCGGACCTGAAATTTTGCATCATGTCCTTATACGGAGAAGCATGGAATGATGCACCAGAATCATAATTTATGATTCGATCGGACATTCAATGCAACATATAAGTGCGTCATCTGAATCAGCATCTACAACATTCACTTCTTTCTTTCCTTTGTCGGCTACCAACCAGTCTGTTTACAGTTCCAGCATGTGATATCCTTTCGAGGCCTTGATTGACTCCTTTTCCTTGACTTCGACCTGCCTCAACTTTTACCCGTGTTCGACCTTCTACCTGCCAGCAGAGAACTCAATGATCCTGTAGTGTTCCTTCTACGAATATCCTCCCCAAGAATCAAGTCCCGAATCCCTTCAAAAGTAAGCTTAGTAGTCCCAAACGAACTACTAACTGCTGTAACGGTACCGGACCAGCTTTCGGGTATCGAAGATAATAGTAGCAATGCTTGAACTTCATCATTGAATATAATGTCAACTGATACCAACCGAGATAGTATCGAATTAAATTCGTTTATATGTTCAGTAACCGAGACACCCTCCTTCATCTTCGTATTTACGAGTTGACGAATCAGAAATACCTTATTCGAAGCGGATGGTTTTCCGTACATGTTCAACAACGCTTTTAGTAAATCGAATGCTGTTTTTCTCACTGACAATGTTGTACGCAACACTCTTTGCCAACGATAACCTGACCACACCAAGAGCCTGTCGATCCAACAAATTCCATTCAGCTTGATCCATCTTTTCTGGCTTAACTCCCCTCAGCGGCTGATGAAGCTTCTTTTGATACAAATAATCTTCGATCTGCATCTTCCAGAAATCTAAATCATGCCTTCGAATTTATCGATCTTAACTTTTCTGTCCTCAGCCATCGTTTCAAACGAATCTGTTTGACTAACGAGAACAAGATTGAAAAAGTAGTGTTCAAACACAGCAATGGCTCGCTGCCTGAACTTGACGACTGTTCTATTAAACACTACCGTTAGCAAATCAATCTTTAAAGAATGAGAGAAACAAAGTTTGAAACGAGTGCACCTAATTTCAATGAGCCAAAAGAAAATAACTCAGATTTGACCAGAACCTCCAATGAACGAAACCAGATCTGCCCGAAGAACACTCTCAAACCATAATCTTATTTTAAAAGGAATTTAAATCAAATTCCTTAAAATTAAAAATTAAAAAAATCAATATTAAATTCAGATGTTTCTAAATTTTTAATACTAATGACAATTAATATATTTTGTTATTATTAATTTTATGTATGAATCATTTAAACGAAAAAGATGATCATTAATAACTTTTAAGATTATTGTTATTATTATAATTATTAATCAAAAAGTCTTTCAATTAGTGTTTGTTGTGATTTTGTGGGATCTAAGTATCTAAACATAATCTTATCTTAAAAGGAATTTGATTTAAGGTTTTTAATTAATCATTAAAATGTTACTTAACATATGTCATTAGTAGAATATGCCACTTGGCATCATGAGAAGAGACAAATGTCAATTTATTTACTCTTTTAATAGTAGTTATGTATGTGTGTGTGTGTGTGAAAAATAAAATGTTTGTCGGTTGAGTTTTTGTCGGTTGAGTATTTTAAATTCAGATTAAAACATATGATGCCTACACAACTTAAATAGCAAGGATACTTCAATTCGAAGCTTAAAACATTAAAATAGCTAACGTACTAGCATAGTTCAAGCAATGTCATCAAAGAAGTTAGCAATGTTGTAAAACTCGCTAGGTGCTAGGCGGCTGACCGGCAGGGGACTAGCGACTAATCGGCTAGGCGGGGAGTAATCGGGGAGTAGTCGGATTAGAAATTTTATATGTAAATTTCAAAATTCTCTGTTATATAATAACATATTTATGTATGTACTTCTTAAGTGCAAATAATAAAGCAAAATATACAAGTCTGCATTGCACTTTATGAAATTATAAAAGAATTTAAAGGCTAGTTTTTGAAAACCTCAAAATTTAAGGGGTAGTTTTTGAAAACCTAAGCAAAGACAGCTTCTTACTTTGCTTTCTTACCTCACCCTCTCCCTCTCCAGATCGTCTCCCTCACCCTTTTCACTACTGGAACCCTACTGGAACAGCAAGGTTCATGAGAACCAGCACCACATCGCACCACCACCACCATCAGCAGTCATGCTGGAAACCCAAGCAGCAACAGCACCACCAACACAGCAGCAACACTACTGTCACTACCCCTTGTCTTTGAAAATGGGGTCCAGATTAATGCAGTTTTTTTTACCCGGATGATACTCATACTTGGATTTTATTGTGGATATGGTACATTTGGCGAATGATTACCGTATCCATCGGTAAAACTCTATTTTTTAATATTTTAACTAGTTTATGACCCACGTATTACGTGGATATTTTTAATTAAATTTATATATATAAAATGTATATGAGTAAAAATAAAAACATATTGTGTTTATTTTTTTTATTTACAGATTAAAAAATAGAGTATATTTATCTTTTTTAAAAATATTAAATTGTATTTAGCTTTTATTTTTTATAAGTTGTAATTATTTTTTGGTGAACGTAGAGGTGACACATGACATTTGATGTTTTCCTTTATTATACATAATAATAAGACAAAATTACATAAATGGTCCCTGTGGTTTATATGAAATTACGGTTTTGGTCCCTGAAAGAATTTTATTACACCACTAGTCCCTAAAATCGAAAAGTTGTAACATTTTGGTCCCTGAAACTAACGGCGGTTAACTTGAGCCGTTAGTTTCAGGGGCATTTTTGTTCTTTTGAATTCCAGAGACCATTTATGTACATATCATACTTTCAGGGACCAAAATGTTACTTTCTTTTATAATTTAATTTAATTTTCATAGTTTTCATATATATATTTAGCATTTCTTTCTTTTTATAAATTAAGTATCCAAATATAACATTTTATTTTTATTCCTTCTGTTTTAATTATTAATTTTTATTTGTATGTTTATTGTTATTATTAAGGTTAGCTTTTTTTATGTATTACTATAATTATTTATTTAAGATTATATATGATATACATGGTTCATTTTTTTCAATTATTTACTGAGAATCCAAATCTTTCTCTATTCTTTTTTCATTTAAGAAAAATAAAAACTAGTTGTAGTTTTGTTTCGTTCGGAAAATCTAAAATCGAAATGATTTATTTCTTTTATCCATTCAAAAAAGTTCAAAATAAGGACGTGTTAAAGCTTTTTTTCGTTTGGAAAAAAAATATAATCAAAATAGTTTGTAGTTTTTCATTGCAAATACTTGATAAAAAATTTAAAATGGTTTGAAAAAATCAAGAATTGGAATGGTTAATCGTTTTTTAGTAAAAAAATTTAATTTCGAATGGTTTATTGTTTTTTATTGAAAAAATTGAAGTTTTATTGATTTTTTTTATCTACGTTTAATTAAAAATCCGAATGGTTTTTTGTTTGAAAAAATCAAATATCATAATGATTCATCGTTTTTTGATAAAAAAGTTAAATAAAAAAATAAGCATTCTTAATTTATTTATTTATTTTTACTAAAAAGCGATTAACCATTCCCATTCTTGATTTTTTCAGACCTTTTAGGAATAAAAATTTTATTAACTATTTGCAATGAAGAAACTACGTACCATTTTGATTTTATTCTTTTTCCAATGAAAAAAAACTTCAACACGTCCTTATTTTGAACTTTTTTGAATGGAGAAAAGAAATAAATCATTTCGATTTTAGATTTTCCGAACGAAGAAAAAAACTACAACTAGTTTTTATTTTTCTTAAATGAAAAAAAGAACAGAGAAAGATTTGGATTCTCAATAAATAATTGAAAAAAATGAACCATGTATATCATATATAATTTTAAATAAGTAATTATAATAATATATAAAAAAAGCTAACCTTAATAATAACAATAAACATACAAATAAAAATTAATAATTAAAACAAAAGGAATAAAAAATAAAATGTTATATTTGGTTAAAAAGAAAGAAATACTAAATATATATAGATGTATGAAAACTATGAAAAATTAAATTATAAAAAGAAAGTAACATTTTGGTCCCTGAAAGTATGATATGTACATAAATGGTCCCTGAAATTCAAAAGGACGAAAATGCCCCTGAAACTAACGGCTCAAGTTAACCGCCGTTAGTTTCAGGGACCAAAACCGTAATGTCATATAAACCACAGGGACCATTTATGTAATTTTGCCTAATAATAATAATCTCCACAACTAATTCAAATTTTTACATTTGGATCTAATTGTGATTATTATGCATAATAATGATAGATATTTATTTTAGGTAAACGTTAATTTTAAATGTTACAAAATCTAATTTAGTACTAATTAATTATTAATTATTGAAAAAAATAAAGTCAAAATTTAATGCAATTAAGTTAAGGTGTTAAATTTGGAAAAAGAGATGGAAAAATAAAATTTTCTTGTATTGTAGAAGTAACATATGACATGAATTGTTTTGTTTTATTGTAATATATAGGTTAATCAACACATGTTAACATGGGTTGATTTAAAAAATACATATTTTTTTATATTTTAATAAATTATTATTAAATTTATATATAATTAAAATAAAAAAATTGAAAGCTAGTTAAATTAAATATAAAAAATACTTGGTTGTTTGATATTAAATAAAAAAATATTATTATATTGTATTATTAAAAACAGATAATATGTATTTGCGAAAAAATGTTTCTTTTAACTTTTATTAACTTCAAGTATAAAATATCAATGTAAGAAACAAAAAACTTCAATTATGTGAATGTGTATATATTTTGAAAATGATAAAATATAAAAAATTGAATATCTGAAAATCAACAATCAAAATTTATCATATTCACAATTGAAGTTTTATCAATTAAATTTTAAATCTTGTTAGCAAATTAATTAACAAAATTTTAACTTTATTTACTACATTTCTACATTTAAATCCAAATTTTTACATTTGAATTTAACTATGATCATTAAGGATAATAATGACACATATTTATTTTAGTTAAATATTAATTTAATATTAACTCAATTAATGAAAAAATTAAAATCAAAATTTAATGTAATTAAGTTAAGGTAGTAAATTTGGAAAATGAATTAAAAAATGGCATGGGTATAATTATTGATTTTAATTAAGGGTATAAGAGACATTTCATAAACAATTATGAGTTGTCATTAATTTGGACCATTGATTTCTTTCCATCTAATGGTCCTGAAACTCCAAGTGGTTTTCTTATTATATATAGTATAGATTGTTTTTAAAATGACGTGGATTTAACCACCCACTTTATCTCCTTCATCAACCAGAGATTGAAACATCATCCCCTCCTTAAATGCTACAATAAAGTCTTCAAACCAAAAACATCATCGCCTCCGGTCGTCACATTCCATCTCATTCATGACCTTAGCATCCGATCATCTCCACCACAACACCATCTCTGTATTCCGAATCTAGTGGTTACATTTTTGGAACCGATTTCGTTTTCGTTCAAGCATCATGTGTTTATGGGTGTTTGGTGGTTAACATTTTGAAATCAAATGTATAACGAGTTTGGAATTAGCTTCAAGCATCAATTTCGATTTCACTTTATTGGTTTCCATTTTGAGCGATTGGCTTCCGGAATCACAAGTTTTTACGGTTCAAAATCTACTTGATTGCTTAGCTAAATGTTCCAATCTTGATTCTGATATTGATTTTGTCATGTTTAAGGTTCTAGATATGGATTTAAATATCTGAGTTTTATGGGTTTTTATATTCATATTATGGGTTTTTTAGTTTCAAGTTGAACATTCAAGAAAAGAATACAAGAACAACACCACCAACAACACCACCACCATCACCAACAACAATAATAATGTAAGTGTCATGTCATAATAAATGTTATGTCATCATTTGAATAAAAAAAACCCTGCCAAGTCAGCATGATTACTGGTCATACGTACCATATCGACAAGTCACCTTTGAGTACAAGTGCCATTTGGCTAAAAGAAAAAGTAAATTAGTCATATCGATAATTTCAGTACAGTAACATACATTTGTATGACTAATGTAAGTGTCATGTCATCGTTTGAATCAACAAAACCGTCATGTCAGCATGGTTACCGGTCATACGTACCATATCGACATGTTATCTTTGAGTACAAGTACCATATGGTTAAAAGAAAAAGTAAATTAGTCATATTGATAATTTCAGTATAGTAACATACATTTGTATGACTTTAACCTAAACATTAAAATATCAAACATACTAACATAGTTCAAGAAGTTGATGAAATTAGAAAACTAGAGAAGTAGTGGTTGAAGGATGAAATCATTGAAGTCTAATGAAGTCGATTAGTATGTTTTAGAAGAACAGATGATGCAATCGACGTGTAGGGTTTTCCTTTAATCGTCTATGTCTTATATGATATCGAAAAAAAAAGAAATTAAAACTAAAGCCTGCTAAAATAGAAATCCCACTAAAAACCCATTAACAACCACCTTTATAGCTCAAGCGCACCTAGGCCCAAAAGCGCCTCAAGCCCAAGGCGCAACGTCTTGGTGTGACTTGAGTATGTGTGTCACCTTAGTCAAGAAAAAGCCGAGTCACTTGAGCCTTATGCGCCTTAGAGCCTAGGCGCGTCTGAGGTGTGCTTTTAACAACTATGTGCATGATAATATGACATATCGAAATACTCTTTCTTTTTTGACGTTGATAAAAAAAACATTTTTGTTATCTCTCTCATGGGCGTACATTGCCTTTGTTCTCTCTCTAACGAAATTTTAACACAAAATTGAATCATGAACTTATTTGTACGTGTTTTTATTTTCATAAATTTAGTTTCTTTTTTAGAAAATAATAAGTTAAAGATAAAGAGGATTTTAATTTGATATGTTGTTATTGATAAAAGGGCAAAAGACCAAAAATAGTAACAAGTTTTGACATTTTTATCATTAATAGTGACATTATTTATTTTTTATCATTTATAGTAACAACTTTTTATTTTTCTATCAATAATAGTAATGGGTGACCTGCAAACTTGTTTAGCAGGTCACCAATAACTTTTCAGTTATCAAAAATAGTAACAACTTTTCATAGTTTTATCAATAACAGTAACATATCAAATTAAATCAAACTTTTTTTATTTCTTAAGTTTTTCTAAGATTTTATAAACACCAAAATAAACTCAATTTATGTTTCAATTTATTTAATTACATTACTACTATCTTTTGTGACTATTTTTTTAATTTCATTAAATTTAATTATTTACAATTTTTATTTTTTCATAACCAAAATTTTTAATATATATTTTTAATATTTATTTACGATTAGATAATATTTGATTATTTATTCACAATTATATATAATATTAACGAGAAAAATACTACGAATCATTTCAATTTCACTTTTTCCAAACGAAAAAAACTATGAATCATTCCATTTTTAGCTTTTCCCAACAAAATAATATGAACTATTTTGGTTTTTTAGTTTTTTCGATCTAAATGGGTTGTAGTTTTTTTTGTATAAAAAACTAAAAATAAAAATTGGTTGCAAAATTTTTCAAGCAGAAAAACTACAAACCACAATTATTCATAGTTTTTTGTGTTGTTAAAAATTGTAACACCCCGTCTTTGAGAAATATTACGTGGATTTAATTTATTGGATGATTAAATTATTAATTATTGCGTTGGGGCAAACAAAAGGAAAAAAAACCGCAACAGATCGAATTGAGCTGTGTAATTCATCTTTATCTTGGCTTGTGGTGTTCTTTGACTTGGGAAGGTAAAAAACCTCTAATTTAAATAAATTGATTGTGTTATAAGCTGCTAAATTATGGAAATTGGTTAGCAAGTGTTTGCAAGTGGTTATGTATCGTTTTTACGGGTTGCAATATTTTTCATTTGGCAAAACTATAAACTGGAATAATTCATAGTGTAATTCGTTGTTAAAAACACAAAAATAAATGAGTTGCAATTATTTTGTACGAAAAATCAAAATGATTTATAGTTTTTTGTAAAAAAAAATCTAAAACATGATTGGGTCGTAGTTTTTCATTCGGGAAAGCTAAAAGTTGAATGGTTTGTAATCAATTTCGTTTGGAATATACTAAAAAGCTGATCATTTTGTATTTTTTTATTCATGAAAAGTATTGCGACCCATTCATTTTTTAGTTTTTCAATGAATGGAAAAACGACGACTCATTGTGGTTTATAGTTTTATAAATGAAAAATATTGAGACTCATTTTGATTTTTTAAATAAAAACACTATGACCCTTTTAGATTGGAAAAAACTAAAAAATGGAACGATATGTATTATTTTATTCGGAAAAACTAAGAAAAGGATAGCTCGTAGTTTTTTAGTTGGAAAAAGTGAAAGTTGAAATAATTCATAGTATTTTTTTCATTCATATTATATATAACTAGGTTAATACCCATGTATTACATGGATTTATATAAAAAATAGTCATACATTTAAAATTTATAAAGAGTTGTAATCCCTAAAGACCCTTTAATATTTTTTAAATTAAATACAATAAAACCAATAAAAAGATGACACATACAAAATCATTGAGTCAATGGTAAAAATGATGGCATTGGTCAATGTTTACTTTAAAAAAAGACGGTGAATATGTGTTTCAAAATATTTGAATTATGATTTAAATATAGTATATTTATGGTTTTTACATATGTGAGTTAATTCAATTATTATCTTCTTACTATTAATTCAAAAATTTTGATTCTTCATTCTGTTTTATTTGTTGTTGTGCCATCATCAATCCCATAAAAATCAACAAAATAATTATTTATATTTTTTATTTCTATGAAGTATATTATTTTAAATTGTATAACTTTATTAGAGACCTTAAATAAGACCATATATAAGTTTTCTTATTGAAGATGTTTTAATTAATAATAAATTTTTATTGCCAAAGTGATTAAAAGTTGATATAACAATTCCAACGTCAACTGAAACTATAAATCGTTAATTAAGATTGTTTGAAATTAATTTATTTTAAAAGATAAATTTTGCAACATTTAATTTTGAAGTTTTAGAAAAATATTAGTACAAATTTTTATTAAAGAAAACACATTTGAAATTTGAATGATTATTTTTTTAAATGTGTCAAAATTTCATACTTAACATATAAAGATTTAATAACAAAATGTTTTTCAAATTTATTATATAATAAGTTATTTAATTATTATTTCATAAAATTATTTCTTCTTTCAGACATTTAAATTTGAAATTTATTATTCTATTAATCTTTTAAAATTTTTTATTTTATTTTAAATTTTTTATTTTACTAAGTGTTTGAAAATTATTTATTCTTTGAAATATTTAAACTTGAGTTATTATCTTATAGATTTTTAAAATTTTTTATTTTAGCTTGCTAATTTGAAAATTTTCATTTAAGTATTAATTATAGTTTCAATTAGTTTAGGAAACAAAAATAATAAGTTTCAAAAGTTCAAATTAAATGAATTAAATGATATCCATGTTACTAAATTTAATGTAATTTTTATTTTTGGAAAAAGAGTGGGAAAATGAAAAAGTAGGGTATTAAGAAGATGACACGTGGCAAAAATTGTTCTCATTTATTATAATATATAGATTGTGAATAAATAATCGAATATTATTTATCCGTAAATATTCAGAATATAAATTTGGTTTATTTTGGTATTTATGAAATATTAGAAAACTTTATAAAATAAAAGAACTTATGTTTTAATTTGATATGTTACTATTATTGATAAAATTCTGAAAAAGTGTTACTATTATTGATAACTGAAAAGTTGGTGACCTGCTAAACAGGTTTGCAGGTCATCCATTACTATTATTGATAGAATAATAAAAAGTTGTTACTATAAATGATAAAAAATAAATAATGTTTCTATTAATGATAAAAATGTCAAAACCAGTTACTATTTTTGGTCATTTGCCCTTGATAAAAAGATAAAAGTTGTTATTGTTATCGGTAAAAAGATAAATGTTGTTGCTATTATCAGTAAAAAATGGTGTGGTAACTTGCTGTAGCAGGTTTCCAAGTAAAAATGGTTATAATTGGTAAAAAAATACAAAAGTTATTGCTATTAATAATAAAAAATAAATAATGTGGCTATAAACGGTAAAAATACAAAAAAATTGCTATTTTTGGCACATAACCCAATATTATATTTCGAAAATAAAAACTTAATGACAAATGTAATGGTTGTAGATTAAACAATATTAGTATATCAAAACGAAATAATATTAACTTATTAAGATTGTTGTATGTGTTACTTCAAACCAAGGTAGTTAAAGGCGAAAGGTGGATCCTAGGTGCTAGTTAGGGACTAAGGTGAGAGGTGCAAAAATGCATGGGTCCAAGCTAATTAGGCTAGTAAAAGTTTCAAACTAGTGGATATGACATAATTTTACATAAAAACATAAAGCAAAGGATATTTTGAGTAAATATAAACATTATACATTATATAATAATAGTAATAGAGTTCATAATGATAAAAAATGAAAATGATAAAGAAAAAGAAGTCTTATCTCTTAAATGAACATGATAGTATAGGTTTCTAATTCTCTAAAAGGGGTCATCTCTAACTAAAAAGCAAAGGACAGCGCCTAGGTGAGTCTCTTGTGTGCCTTTCACCACTGTTTCAAACTAAAAGATCTCAATCATTGAAATTTCTAAAATGGAATCTGACATTTTTTGCAATCCTTATTTTTGTACGAGTATGCTTTGGAGCTAGAAAAGGTCTTGTCAAAAAATAACTGTACTTTAAAATAAAAACAAAACTTAAATGTTAGCTAGTATTTTAGTGAGACCAGTTTATTATGAATTACAAATTCAATTGAGTTATGTTATAAAAAATAACGTACTAATACCTTGGTTCAACGCGTTTGCTATTATAATGTGATTTCAGTAGATATACATCTTTTCTGCTAACATCGTCTATGGCCATAGTTTAACAAATTTTGAAAGCAGGCGATAGGACTTGGGGGCTTGGGCCCTAACTAGTCTACGCAAACTGTTTGACTTCTACTTGAACCGCTCCTTTTATTTTCTTGGTGTTGTGCCTGTATTTTGTGATTGAAAGTCATCATATATGTGAAACTCTTGTTCAAGTAATATTAAATTTTATATAAAAAAATGGGTTACAGGATCTACGATCTGTTTGGGCTTTAGTGGCACTTTTTGTTGCCATAATTTTTACCTGGAGACTGTTCTTGGCGCCTAGTGGACCTCAAAGAAGACAACCGAAACATCAAGCTCCCACACCAAGTAGTAACTCTGGAGTCAACAGTCAACCGAATGTGAATCTCACATCTTCAGGCATCACTTCATCCATTGAAGATTCAACACAAACTGTTGTCAATGAGTTTTTTCGGCCTGTAAAGGTAAATGGATAAGTATTGAGAGAAAATGTCATGTATGGCAACAAATTTCACTTTTGTATAGCTTTATGCAACATACTTCTTATGTATGCCCTAGGTCATTGAACTTAGAAAAACTGTTCCACGCTGGTAATTTCCCAATGCTTTCAAGTTTCAATATTCTCCATGCAATCAGTTACATCTTCGTTATAATGGTCAATGACCTGTGGTCTACAACAAAAAAGTATGTTGCATGCAAGTAAAACGGAATAGAACTCAAGATTTCTTTTGTTCTATGACATTTTTCTTATAGTTAATTACCAGCGCAATATAATTTTATAACATTTTCCTAATTATTAATGATGTTAATTCTGAAATGATTTGGGTTATTAATAAATTATTCTACTTCTTTTGCAGCCTACTTTGGGACAAATAGTCAGACAAAGATTAGATGGAAGGAAGGTATGACAGTATGATGTATATGCATATAAAAAAAATTCATTATTATCTTATGGGTTATTGTATTTTGTACCACACATCTGTCTGAAATGTCCCATAAAGTCTACACTTCTTTTTCCTAAATCCCTAAACTTGATTTATCAGTTCACTGATTTCCACTTGTCAAAGACATTAGCTAATCTCCCCAAATCATAAGCAGAGAGTTCAATCAGCAAAGTATATGCTAGATGATAGAAAACATATTTTGGATCGATAATCCAATGGGCCTAAGGAAAATATATAACTAATGTTAGTGATAATTATTAGAACGATGGGCCTATAGTTATGTATGAGTGGGTTGTTAGAATAATATATAACTGATGTTAGTGGCGAGACAGGAGGTTAGGCAAAAGTTTGGTGAGAGTATTAGGCTGTAAGCTTGGCAGAAATTTCTCTGAATTCGGCTATGGTAGCTTGGTGATAGAGAAAATGATACTGTCTTAGTAAACAGCCCAACAGGCTTGGTAACAGGCCCATTTAGTTAGTTACATAGTCTAGATTAGTGCTATATATAGAGAGAGGAAGGAAGAGAGAAGGTGTGTGTTAATTGTTTATTAGTCGGCTGTTAGGCTTGGGCAGAGAGAGTTTTATCTCTTCTTAATTTGGGCAGTAGGGTTCACCATCTTTTGGGTTCCCTTACTGATTTGTTTTCTTTTAATCTTTTGAATTCCAATCTTTCAGTATCATTCTTCTTGTTATTAGCTTCGTGTTCTAGTTTCTATCAATTGGTTCCATTGCTGGGAAATCGAAATGGAGATTCCGGTAACCCAATTGATAACCCGATCAATCACGCATTGATGCACAAGATGAGAAAATCCAGAATCTCTCCTATCAGATGTGAGATCTCTCAACCTCTGTTCAGTCCATGAAGGAAATACTCTGTGAATTGCCAAAAATCTTTGGAGAAAGTTATGATGGAGCATGACTTCATCAGAGACAACTATGTCGATGAATCTCTCTCCTCTTACCTGTCGAAATCATTGCAAAGATGAAGATGATTGATTGGAAACCTCAAGAGATGCAGCCAAATTCGAATCCTGATGCTTCAACAACCAACGACCCTAAATCAGGGGCTGAAGCAAAACCTTTTGATGGCGGGCTATATGTTTTGAAGCGCCGTCAGCCGTAAGTTCCGATCATAAGGATGAGCACTCCGATGGTATATTTGTATGTGGGTTGAAAAATAAGATACCTAATTTGGCACGAACCCTAAAGCATAGTAGATGCGCCCAGGTTATGGGTTTCTCCTGCGTTCTGAAACCCGCTACTAGCATCCAAGGAGAGAAGGAAAGAAACGCTGAATTCAATTACGTGCCAACAGGTAGGGAGTTTAGACCAACCTAGGAAGATATAATCGGGCCTTAATCATAAAACATTGGCCCAGAAAAACAAGCACAGGATATCAGTATTTTATCTATCCAGTTTTGCAGTCCAATAAGCCTTTTCATCAACCAGGCCCAGCTGGTCAAACTCTGGAATTGGAGGATCGCATAACTGCATAAGAAAAGGGGAAGACATGGGCGATGAAGGTGTGGCGTGTAGAGTAGAAGCAACCTTGGAAGATGAAGCCGATGATGGTGGATTAAGCAGGATACCGAACATGGTTCTTATTGGCAACAGATCAACACACAATTTTCAGTCAAAAAGGTTAGTATGCCTCTTCGGATTAGATTTCATGCCAATCAAGAAGTTGGGTTCTAGTTTGGGAGGTGGAACTCTTGTATGGATCACGGAGCATGTGGTCTATGCCACTGTTTCTATTGTCTCTTCTAATCTTGATATTCATTCGTCAGTGGTTGTAACTGATCTCTTGAAATATGACCATTTAATTCCCTTGAAGCACCCATTTATGACTCAAGTCCTTGCTGAATATTTTCTGACGAAGTTTGTCCCCTTACATGGAATACCAAAATCACAGACCCGTTACGCACATTCTGGAATGAAATAATTTCTTTAGACAGCAGCAAACTATGATTTAGTTGTGCTTTCTGCCCTGAGATTGACGACCAGATTGAGGTAGTGAATCAGTGCCTTGAAACCTATCTACTTTGTTTTGCTTTCGAGAAACATAAAACCTCATCTTACGGGCTACCAATGGTTGAATTGTGGGAAAACACAGCTCATCGTGTATTTACGCTGATTGAGGTCATATATGGTAGATCTCTAACCGTTTTACAATGGGTTCTGGGGAATATTTGTTGTGAAGCTGTCGTATGTGGCTTAGTCGATCTAGACGAAGCAGTTGACAATCTCAAACACAATTTAACTCAATCCCAAGCACCATTGATGTCCTCAACTAATAAAAGTAGGTGTGGTATGGAGTTTTTGGTAGGTGATTGGGTGTTCCTCAAACTTCATTATCATCATCATCAGCTATTAGTGGATAGACGAATCAACCATAAACTTTCGGGGCAGCAGTACCATGTCTCTTCTGGTCCTAGTAAATGCCTAACTTCTCATATGGTTACAAAGCACAATAGACTTTGTAATGTAATGTGTATTGATGTGTAAAACACTGATTACAATGCAAGTATGTATAGAGAAACTAATTACAATGATTACTATCTAGTTTAGACTAATTACATTCTAGTCCTTCTACTCTATAAACTATGTCTAATATCCCCCCGCAAGCTAAGGCCGGGGAACGACCTGTAGCTTGGATCTAAGAAGGAGAAAGCGTGTAGACGAGAGTGGCTTTGTGAAGACATCAGCAATCTGATCATCTGTAGATATGAACCGTATGGAGAGTTGTCGCCGGGCAACCTTTTCTCTGACAAAGTGGAAGTCGATTTCAACATGCTTTATCGCACCAACATTATCACACCATAGAGTAGGTACTGTCTGAAGGGGAACATGAAGCTCACGTAGTAAGGCCTGAAGCCAAGTAAGTTCAGCAACAGTGTCAGCAAGAGCCTTGTATTCAGATTCCGTAGAGGAGCGAGAAACAGTCTTTTGTTTCCGTGCAGACCATGAAACAAGGTTTGACCCGAGATAGATAGCATATCCCCCCGTGGATCGACGATCATCGGGGCAACCAGCCCAGTCAGCATCGGAGAATCCAGTCAGTGTGGTGAAAGTAGAGTCAGAGTATGCATGAAGAAGCATACCAGACTTGCATTCAAGTCGTAAACCATACTCAACGGTACCTAACAAATAACGGAGAATGCGCTTGACTGCGGACCACTGATTGTCTGTTAGAGAGTGCATGAACTGACAAACCTTGTTAACAGCATAAGCAATGTCTGGACGAGAAAGAGAGTTGAACTCAGTAATTGTTTGTATATTGTTGTGTATAAAACACTGATTACAAGGGTTTATATAAGAGATACATTTACACTCTAAACCCTATAATAGTTGCATTCTAATCCCTCTAATATAAGGAAACATATAATATAAGGAAATACATAACAAGGAAACATATGATATAAGGAAATACACATGTGTCTAATATTCCCCCGCAAGCTAAGGCCGGGGAACGACCTGTAGCTTGGATCGTAAAAACATAAAACGCTGCGAAAGAAGCGGCTTAGTGAAGATATCTGCAATCTGATCATCGGTGGTGGTTATGAACTGGACCGAAAGCTGCTTGTCCGCAACCTTTTCTCGAACAAAGTGAAAATCAACCTCTACGTGCTTAGTCCGAGCATGGAACACAGGGTTGGCAGAAAGATAGGTAGAGCCGAGATTATCACACCATAGCGTAGGGGTCTTCTTAAGAGGGATTTGAAGTTCGCGCAACAATGTTTCAAGCCAAGTTAGCTCAGCGACTGTATTAGCTAGAGCCTTGTATTCTGATTCTGTAGATGACCGAGAGACAGTCTTCTGTTTCTGTGCAGACCAGGATACTAGGTTTAAACCTAGGTAGATAGCATACCCTCCGGTGGATCGACGGTCATCTGGGCAACCAGCCCAATCAGCATATGAGAACCCTGTAATAACGTTATAGGCAGAATCAGTGTAGGCGTGAAGAAGAGTGCTAGAGTCACGTCGAAGCCGTAATCCGAAAGTAGAGGTGCCTTGCAAATAGCGAAGAATCCGTTTAACAGCCGACTAGTGATTTTCTGTAGGGCAGTGCATAAACTGAGCAACTTTGTTGACAGCAAAGGTAATGTCCGGACGAGTCAAGGTGACATACTGTAGAGCACCCACAATCTGACGATACTTGACCGGGTCGGAAAATGTAGCACTATCACCAAGAGCAAGATTAGCAGTCGTAGTCATGGGAGAAGGAACCGGTTTGGACTGAGAAAGGCCGGCGCGTTGGAGAAGTTCAAGAGTGTACTTCTGCTGAGAAAGTAGCACATTTGTACCCATGCTAGTGACTTCAATACCGAGAAAGTATGATAGGGATCCCAGATCCTGAATGGGAAAGGATTGGCTGAGACTGTGGACCACTGTGTCGATTGCCTGCTGATTGTTACCTGTCAAGACAATATCATCAACATAGACGAGCATGTATAGTAGAGTGTCGTGGCGAGAATAAATAAATTAGGAGGGATCCGTTTTGGAGCCCTGAAAACCAAGCGAGCGAAGGACCGTAGATAGGCGATGAAACCAGGCGCGTGGAGCCTGCTTTAAGCCGTATAAGGACTTGTGAAGGAGGCACACATGATCTGGTTTGGTCTGGTACTCTGGTCAATGAAGCCCGGAGGTTGTTCCAAATAGACAGTCTCTGTAAGGGTTCCATGGAGAAACGCATTCTGAACATCGAGCTGTCGGAGAGACCAACCTTGGGTAACGGCAAGGGAGAGAACAACGCGGATAGTGGTGGCCTTGACGACCGGGCTGAATGTCTCCTGATAGTCAATGCCGGGTTGCTGCCGAAAACCTTTGGCGACCAGGCAGGCCTTGTAGCGTTGGATCTTACCAGTTTGGTCCTTCTTTAGCCGGTAGACCCACTTACAGTCAACAACATTAGACTTCGGACGAGGAACTAGCGACCACGTACCATTCCGTATTAGGGCCGAGTACTCTTCAGACATAGCGTGACGCCACCGAGGATCTTTGTTAGCAACGGAAAAAAGGCGTGGTTCGATATCGGTGTGGGTTGTGTGAAAAGAGGAGGCATTATAGGGTTTGGTTTGCTTGGGGTTGGGACGTAAGTTGGCTGGACGAGTACGGGTAGTGGGAGGGGCAGTAGTAGGAGAGGGTGATTGGGTAGATCTGGGGCGACGGTGATATGTGTGAATAAGGGGAGGTTGGTCTGTAGGTGTAGGTGTAGGTGTAGGTGTAGGTGTAGGTGTAGGAGAGGTAGGCGGGTCGGAAGGTGAAGGTAGGTTAGTGGGCGTGGTGAGTAGGGTGGGGTGTGGATTAGGGTAGGTAGAAGTGTATGGGTCAGGAGGGGGTGTAGGAGAGGGAGCGGGGAGGTTTGGTGAAAGGGAAACGACTGCTCATTAAAACGAACATGGCGGGCTATGTAAAGGCGATCAGACTGTGTGTCCAAACAACGATAGCCATGATGGGTTGGACTGTAGCCAAGAAAGACACAGGGAGTAGAACGGAAGTCCATTTTGTGATTGTTGTATGGACGGAGATGAGGGAAGCACTGACACCCAAAGACTCGAAGGAAAGAGAAATCTGGTGGATGTTTGAACAAGAGTTCAAATGGGGAGACATCGGAGTTTGTCCTAGACGGCATGCGGTTGATGAGATATACAGCAGTGTCAAAAGCGAAGTGCCAAAAACGTTGAGGGACATGAGATGCGGCGAGTAAAGTGAGACCTGTTTCGACAACATGACGGTGACGACGTTCAACAAGACCGTTTTGTTCACTCGTGTGAGGACAGGAAAGGCGGTGAAGGATGCCGAGTGAGGTGAAAAATTTGGAAAGATTCCGGAACTCCCCTCCCCAATCAGTTTGGACAGTTTTGAGTTTGGTTTGAAATTGACGTTCAACCATGACAAGAAAGCTTTTAAAGGTAGCATACACATCAGACTTCAGTTTTAAAGGAAAAATCCACATGAAGCGAGAATAATGATCAACACATAATAAAAAATAAGTGTGGCCATCAAACGAAGTAACAGGAGCAGGTCCCCAAACATCACAAAAGACTAAATCCAGAACATGAGAACTTTTATAAGTAGATGGTAACAAATGCAGTTTTGACGACTTGCCTACTAAACATGAATCACACGAAAAACTACTAGAACTTTTATTAAGCAAAGGTAAACTATACTTAGAAACCATTGAATTAAAAAGTTGTGGATGAGGGTGTCCGAGGCGATGATGCCAAATTGTGGAAGAAGTACAAGTAGCGGAGAAACCAACTTTGAGAATCGGTTGACTTCGAGGAAGGCTAAAGGAGTAGAGACCGCCATTACTTGGACCCGTGAGGAGGATAGTGTGTGTAGACTTGTCCTTCACAACAAAGAAAGAAGAGTGAAATTCAAAGAACACGTTATTGTCAAGACAGAATTGTTGAACAGAAAGAAGGTTTTGTTTAATTTCAGGCACATGGAGAATGTTTTTAAGGGAGAAAGTTTTGTCGGGTGAATATAGGTTTGTGGAGCCAATATGGAGAATGGGTAAGCCCTTACCGTTGCCAACAGGTAGATTATCGGTACCGTAGTAAGCCTCAGAGTGATCGAAACTAGAAAGGTCCGGTGTAACGTGATGATTAGAACCTGTATCCGGAAGCCAGGACGTTGATGAGGTGGCACGGGAGTCTGTGAAAGTGGCTAAAGGAGGCTGTCGTGGTCGTATAGTAGCAGGGTCACGGTTAGGGCACTGTGACGGAATATGACCAATTCCACACCTGTTGCATGTACCAAATACTGTATTCTGAGTAGAAGCCCAGCTGAACTGTTCACGAGTACCACCTTGATTCCGGTTGTAGTGATTTCCGCGGCCACGACGGGAGTCACGACCACGACTCCGAGAGTTACCTGATCGATTGGTGTAGTGGGCTTGTGCAGGCTGAGCAGTAAGCGGTTGAACCTGAAGACCGAGTTGAGATAAAGCTTGCTGGAGAGCGTGAAGTTGTTCTGGAGTTGGAGTGGCGGTGGGAGTCATGGGAGTGCGACTCTGAACAGTGGCCAAGAAGGCCTGAGTTGGGGAAACATCGGGTGTAGACTTCTTGATCATGTAGTCGTGATCGGAAAGTAAACCGTGAAGTTCTGAAAAGGCAACAGGGAACTGACGGCCGATAAGGGTGGATTTTAAGCCGTTGTATTCTTCTCGAAGGCCTGAGATAACCAACATGACTAAATCTTTCTCCTTTGGGGGTTCTCCAATATTGGCTAAGGCAATGGAGTATTCCTGGGCGCGAGTCAAGTAAGCGGTGGTGGTTTCATCAGGGTTCATCTGGAGTTTGAGAAGCTGGGTTTTCAGAGTGTATTCCCTAGAAGAGGTGTGAGGGGCATAGGCACGTTCAAGGGACAGCCACAAATCTTGAGAAGTGAGGCCTTGAACATGCTGGAAGGATGCCTCAGAGATGGTAGAAAGAATGAGCATGCGAGCGTGAGCATCATTAGAGACCCAGGCAGTGTAATTAGGGTTCAATTGGGGTAGGGGTACTGTGGTACCATCTTTGTCGGATGAGGATGGGGAGGCTATGGTCATCGGAGGGCAAGGTATAGTGCCATCAACATAGCCAAACAAATCGTTGGTGATAAGAAACGGCTGGAGCATTGTTTTCCAGTAGCCATAGTTGGTTGGGGAAAGGGTAAAGCCAAACTTGTGGGAGTTATGAGTCGTTTTCTCAGCTGGGGTGAATGGTATAAGAGAAGTCATGGTGATTTGGTGGGCAATAGGGTGCTGATCGGTGGCAGTAATGGGCGATTTCTGGTGTGTGGGTTCTGGTCTGGGGATTTCTGGTTAGAATTTCTGGTTTGATGGTGTTTGGCTGTGGGTTAAGGGGTGTGTAGAAAGCTGATCGGTGCTAGGCAGCAGGGTTGCTGGTCGGCACAGGCTGTGGGGTTCTGGTTTGCAGCGGTTTGGGTGATAAGATAGGCTGGTGGTGTTGTGGTGGCTGGTGGGCAGAAGGACGGCCGCTGCTAGGGTTTGAGGGGATCGTTGGTAGAGCAGTGGGTGGTGGCAGCAGGGGGAGCTGCAGTTTCAGGAGGTGATGGCTAGTGATGGGGCTGTTGTATGGCAGGGGTGGTGGCCGGTTGCTACTAGGGTTGTGCCTGGTGTATGCCGGCGGCTGCTAGGGTCAGGAATCCTAGGCTCTGATACCAAGTTGAACTCAGTAATTGTTTGTATATTGTTGTGTATAAAACACTGATTACAAGGGTTTATATAAGAGATACATTTACACTCTAAACCCTATAATAGTTGCATTTTAATCCCTCTAATATAAGGAAACATATAATATAAGGAAATACATAATAAGGAAACATATGATATAAGGAAATACATATGTGTCTAATAAAGAGTGACATACTGAAGGGCTCCCACAATTTGACGATACTTAATTGGATCGGTGAAGGGCGCACTGTCACCTAGAGCAAGGTGCGCATTAGTAGTCATGGGAGACGGAACCGGTTTCGCATTCGATAGACCTGCACGCTGTAGGAGCTCCAGAATATACTTTTTTTGTGAGAGAAGCAAGTCTGGGCTGTTGCGAATAACCTCAACACCAAGAAAGTATGAAAGAGGACCCATATCCTGAAGAGGAAAACTCTGACTAAGACGGCTAACTACAGTATCAATGGCTTGGGAATTGTTGCCTGTGAGAATAATGTCATCGACGTAGACCAACATGTATAAAAGCGTGCCTTGGTGAGAATAGATAAACAGTGATGGGTCAGTCCGTGAGCCTCGAAAACCAAGAGCCTGAAGAGCGGAAGAGAGGCGATGAAATCATGCTCGAGGAGCCTGTTTTAACCCATATAAAGCTTTGTGAAGAAGACACACATGATTAGGTTTAGTAGGGTCCAAAAAACCGGATGGTTGAGTCATGTATACTGTTTCGGTGAGATCACCGTGAAGAAAGGCATTCTGCACATCAAGCTGTCGGAGGGGCCAATTCTGTGTGACGGCCAGAGATAAGACAACCCGGATAGTAGTGGATTTGACCACTGGACTGAATGTCTCAATATAATCCACACCTTCTTCCTGACTGTAACCTTTAGCAACAAGACGAGCCTTATATCGCTGTATCGCTCCAGTTAGGTCACGTTTCAATTTATAGACCCATTTGCAATCAACTACATTTGCACCAGGAACAGGATGAACCAAAGACCAAGTACCATTTCTGAGTAGAGCCGAATACTCGTCGGACATAGCACGACGCCACTGAAGATCCTTGTTGGCAATGGAGAAGTAAGGTGGTTCGGTGTTTGTATAGTTGGTGTGGAAGGAGGAGATATTGTGGGGTTTGGTTTGTTTAGGGTTGGGACGGAGATTAGGTGGCCGAGGACGAGAGGGGGCAGTGGTAGTTGTTTGTGGAGTGGGAGAAGGGTGATGGGTATCAACAGAAGGGTGGGATGGCTGGGTAATGGTAGAGCGTCGATGATATGTGCGAAGAGGAGCGGGTGTAGGTGTATTGGTAGGTGAAGGTGTATCAGTAGTGGGAGGAGTGGGGGTAGGTGTATCAGGAGATGTAGGGGTAGGGGTATGGGTAGGTGTATCAGTAGGGGGAGAAGTGAAAGGAGTGGGGTCAGGTTGGGGATAGGATAAGATGTATGGGTCTGAGGTAGATGGTGAAGGAGGGGTGGAAGGTTGGTGAAAGGGAAAGAGTTGTTCATTGAAACGAACATGTCGAGCTATGTAAAGGCGCTCAGACTGTGGGTCCAGGCAACGGTAGCCATGATGGAGTGGACTGTAGCCAAGGAAAACACACGGAGTGGAACGGAAGTCCATTTTGTGTTTGTTGTATGGACGGAGATGTGGAAAACACTGACACCCAAAGACTCGAAGAAAGGAAAAATCTGGGGGACGTTTGAATAAAAATTCAAAAGGTGAGATATTAGAGTTAGTTCTAGACGGCATGCGATTAATGAGATAGACAGCTGTATCAAAGGCAAATGCCAGAAACGTTGAGGAACATTAGAGGCGGCTAGTAAGGTAAGACCGGTTTCGATAACATGTCGATGACGACGTTCAACAAAACCATTTTGCTCACTGGTATGAGGACACGAGAGACGATGAAGGATGCCGAGAGAGGAGAAGAATTGAGAGAGATTCCGAAACTCCCCTCCCCAATCGGTTTGAACGGTTTTTAGTTTTGTTTGGAATTGGCGTTCAGCCATGACAAGAAAACTTTTAAAAGTAGCATACACATCAGACTTAAGTTTTAAGGGAAAAATCCACATGAAACGAGAGTAATGATCAACACATAATAGAAAGTAAGTGTGACCATCAAACGAGGAACAGGAGCAGGGCCCCAAACATCACAAAATACCAAATCCAAAACACTCGGAACTTTTATAAATAGAAGGTAACAAATGTAGTTTAGAGGATTTCCCAACAGAACATGAATTACAAAAAGAACTACTAGAAGACTCATTATTTAAGGGTAAACTATACTTAGAAATCATAGAATGAAACAGCTGTTGATGAGGATGGCCGAGTCGGTGATGCCAGATAGTGGAGGAAGCACGGGTAGTGGAGAATCCGACCTTAGGAAGAGGTTGATTCGTAGGAAGATAAAAGGAGTAGAGACCACCGTTAGTTGGACCAGTGAGGAGGATGGTGTGTGTAGACTTGTCCTTCACAACAAAGAAAGTGGAGTGAAATTCAAAAAACACATCATTATCAAGGAAAAATTGTTGAACAGAAAGTAAGTTTTGTTTAATATCAGGCACATGGAGAATGTTATTAAGGCTAAAAGTTTTGTTAGGAGAGTAATATTGAGTGGAACCGATATGAAGGATGGGTAAGCCCTCACCATTGCCAACATGAAGATTATCAGTGCCAGAGTATGCCTCAGAGTGATCGAAACTAGACAGGTCTGGTGAGACATGGTGATTGGAACCTGTATCCGGAATCCAAGAAGTGGACCTGTTGGAGCGCAGATCTGTAAAATTAGCTGACGGAGGCTGCCGGGACCTAATAGTAGAGGGATCGCGATTTGGACACTGAGATGGAATGTGGCCAATTCCACACCTGTTGCAAGTTCCAAACACAGTGTTTTGAGTAGAGGCCCATGGAAATTGATCCCGATTACCGCCTGTTTGACTGCGGTTAGTGTTGTAGTTTCCACGGCCACGGCTATTTCCACGTCCACGACCACGATAATTACCAGACCTGTGTGTATAATTAGCCTGTGCAAGAGGAGTAACAATAGGTTGTACCTGAAGACCAAGCTGAGAGAGGGCATGCTGAAGAGCTTGGAGCTGAAGAAGATGAGGTGCGAGGATTACCAGCAGTAGTAGTAGACAAGGAAGGCCTGAGAGGGCGGTATGACTGGAGCAGGCTTCTGGATCATGTAATCATGGTCTGATAATAGCGCAAAAAGTTCAGCAAAAGTTATTGGAGACCGGCGGCCAATAAGAGATGATTTCAAACCATTGTATTCGTCTCGAAGACCCGAGATAACCACATAAACCAGATCTTTTTCTTTTGTTGGTTCACCAATGTTGGCGAGAGCAGTAGAGTATTCCTGAGCCCTAGTCAAATAGGTTGTAGCAGTTTCATCAGGTTGCATCTGAAGCTTGAGCAGTTGATTTTCAAGGGTGTATTCCCGAGAAGAAGTGTGTGGGGCATATGCACGTTCAAGAGACAACCACAAATCTCGAGAGGTGGTGCCTTGAACATGCTGAAAAGAGGCCTCAGAGATGGTGGAAATAATAAGCATACGTACGTGGGCGTCATTGGAGATCCAGGCGGTGTAACTAGGGTTCAATTGTGGCAGTGGTACTGTGGTACCATCTTTGTCAGACGAGGAGATGATAGTCGAAGGAGGGCAAAGAAGTGTGCCATCCACGTATCCAAACACGTTATTTGTAACAAGAAACGGATGAAGCATAGTATTCCAATAGCCATAATTGGTTGGGGAGAGAGTAAAGGCAAACTTGTGTGAGTTATGGCTGGTTTTCTCGGCCGAAGTGAGGGCTGTAATAGATGCCATTGTGGGCGGCAGCAGGAAGGATATCAGCAGCAGAGGCAGCAGGTGGCAGCAGAAGGGTGGCGGTCAGCAGCAGCACCGGCAGAACAGAAAAGGAATAAGCAGCAGCAGTACCGGCAGAAGGTAAGCAGCAGCAGTACCAGAAAAGGGAGGCGCCGCCTAGGGTTTTGGGATGAGAGGCGGCTGAGAAGAGGTAAGCAGCAGCGGTGGTTGTAGGGTGGCAGAAGGTACGCGGCAGCAGCAGGAAGAAGCAGCCGCAGAAAGTAGTAGCCTGGGCAGTTAATTGCGCCGCTATAGCGGCGCTATAGCGGTTAGCGGTCCTTGAAAAAATAGCGGTCCTAAATAGCGGTGCTAAATAGCGGTTCCGCGAATAGCGGCGCTATTTACCGCTATTTGCCGCTATTTACCGCTATTTAGGACCGCTATTTGCCGCTATTTACCGCTATTTGGAGGAGCAGTCCAGATCGATCATTCTTTAAGCTAAAATATTTTGTTAAATCTTTAATACTTTGTTTAATACTTTATAAAGTAATGCTATATCTTGTTTATCTTTGTTTGTTTAATGTGTTGTTCGATTCTATGACCTCTATGATTTTAGTTCTTTATGACTTTTGTTCTTTATGTTTATGTTCTTTAGGATTTTAGTTCTTCATATTATGTTCTTTATGTCTATGATTATATATATATATATATATATATATATATATATATATATATATATATATATATATATATATATATATATATATATATATATATATATATATATATATATATATATATATATATATATATAATATACCGCTATATCACCGATATATCACCGCAATAACCGCGATAGCAAATAGCGGTCTTGACCGCTATTGGACCGCGAGACGCTATTAACTGCATAGGTAGTAGCAGAAGGTAGTAGCAGCCGCCTAGGGTTTTGGGATGAGAGGCGGCTAGGGTTTAGAGGAGGAGACCTAGGGTTGTATTCCTAGGCTCTGATACCACAGTAGACTTTGTAATGTAATGTGTATTGATGTGTAAAACACTGATTACAATGCAAGTATATATAGAGAAACTAATTACAATGATTACTATCTAGTTTAGACTAATTACATTCTAGTCCTTCTACTCTATAAACTATGTCTAATAAAGCATGACGATTATGGCTTATTCCGTGGGAAGTTATTGTTATTTGCAGAACCTTCATTGGAGTATGCTAATATTAATCACAAGAAGTTGTTGCTGCTTGGAAGAAAGCCTGCATATTACAAAGTTCATTTCCATATCTCTGGCTTGAGGATAAGCCTGTTCTTCATGGAGTGGGTCGGTATTGATAGAGAAATGATACTGTCTTAATAAACAGCCCAACAGGCTTGATAACAGGCCCAATTAGTTAGTTACGTAGTCTAGATTAGTGCTATATAATATATATATATATATATATATATAGATTTGGGTTCAAATGAGTACCACTAGTTTTGCGGAGTACCGGAGGTACCTCGCTTAAAATCATTTTTTTTGAAATTTTTTTTCATAATCATGTTTAAATTAATAATACAAGACTACTTGTAAAAAATCACACCTAAACACACACTAGAACTATGTGAAACGTGTGTGTTCACATGAAGTGTACTGTTGTGAACGTGTGTTCACAACTAAGCATGTTCACATGAATTTTTTCACGTTCACATGACTTTTAAGATGATAGAAAGTGTAAATGTATATAATTTTTTACGTATAGTCTTATATTATATGTATCTAAATGAATATGAAAAAAAATTTAAAAAAAAAACTTTTTTTCGGAGCAAGTTCACATCTGAAACCCGTGTGTTCACAGGTACTCACGGTACTCTGCATTTTTTAGGTACTCACACGAACCATATTCTATATATATATATATATATATATATATATATATATATATATATATATATATATATATATATATATATATATATATATATATATATATATATATATATATATATATATATATATATATAGAGGAAGGCAGAGAGAAGGGTGTGTGTTAATTGTTTGTTAGTTAGAGTTTTATCTCTTCTGAATTTGGGCAGTAGGGTTCACCATCTTTTGGGTTCCTTACTGATAGGAAATTGCTATTACTAAAATACCCAAACAATTGTATTGCTGAATGTAAAATCAGTAAGATATTAAGTAAAACAGTAAGCTAATCCCAAAAGATTCCAGGGAAACTCCCTCTCTCAAAGCTAAATTGCTAAGAGCCCTCTCAAAGTTGCTAACAATGAGCCTAACAAGATCTAATCATAATTCTTCACACCTAACTCACACTCCTCTTCTCTTATTTATAGATTTCCAACAACTAACTAACTATTACTATTATTACTAAAATACCCATTCTAGAATTTACTAATAGCAATTTCCTATCAATACTTCCCCCTTTATATAAGTCTTGACCTCAAGACTTGTTGCTCACATAGCATCCCGTATCATGGAACCGTAGGAGCCCTAGGAGCCTGTCCCCAAACATCTTCAAGTTGATACAAATGCCCACTGCTGTCATCATCCTCATCATCACCCAACAAAAGAACACGTAAATGACCTTCTGGACATTTATGAAATTTGGACGGCGCAACTGGAGAATCCGTTGATGAAGGGTCTTGAGCAGGAGACGCAATTACCCCATTAGAAAACAGAGACTGAGACCCATTAGCCTTGATGTGGTCCAACTGATTAGATCGATCCATCATGGACACATTAGGAAGCCCACGATTTTGGAATTGGCCCAGTAAGGACCCACGGTCCACAATAGAATCGGTACCCAACCCACTCTGAGGATGGTAACGGAACCGAGAGATCCCAGCGTTCTCAGCAGAAGGACGGATCATCGCCTCCACATCTTTGGCCAAATACATCGCATCCAAACGCGATTGAGGCCTATGGAGACGCACCCAACGCTTGACATCATCCCTCAATCCAGCGACGAAATAACCCAGCGCTTGAGATTTGAGATTCAGATAATTTTGGGACTAACGAAAGCAGGTATTCAAAATCATCAATGTAATCATGAATAGAATCCGTTTGCGTAATAGAGGCTAATTGCTCAAATGGATTCTGAATTTCTAAACCACTAAAACGTTGTAGCAATTCGATTTGCAATTGTTCCCAAGTCAGAGGAGAATGAATCTGATTAACAATGGTGAACCAATGTTGGGCAACGCCTTCCATACTCAATTGAGCCAGTCTTATGCGAAGATGAGAAGGAGTCTCGTTGATGTCAAAGTAGAGTGTCGCCTTCTGGATCCAACCCTGTGGATCGAAGCCATAGAACTCTGGAAGTTTAATCTTCTTTACGGCCCAAGGGAAAACCGAAGCACCAGAAGGAGGAGTTTGACCCCCTCCAGAACCACCACCAGATTCGAAAACTAGTCCAGAGGCACCCCCACCCTCAGATTCTGGTTGCTTACCCTGCTGTTTGATAAAACCCATCACAACTTTGCGAAATTCAGCAGACTCCACCCTCTCTGCTTCTAAATTCTTCAAAACACCTTTGATCTCAGTGACATCCGACTGAAGGCGTTGGATGTGCTCTTCATGTTGTTCCAGTCGGCTTTGAAGAGAAGATAGACGAGTTTCCATCAAGAAGGAAGAAATTGACAGAAAAAAAAATGGCTGTGGTAGAGTAGAAGTGGCAGGTCGGACTAATGATACGGATTGTGAAATCAAAGGAAGAACAATTGTATTGCTGAATGTAAAATCAGTAAGATATTAAGTAAAACAGTAAGCTAATCCCAAAGGATTCCAGGGAAACTCCCTCTCTCAAAGCTAAATTGCTAAGAGCCCTCTCAAAGTTGCTAACAATGAGCCTAACAAGATCTGATCATAATTCTTCACACCTAACTCACACTCCTCTTCTCTTATTTATAGATTTCCAACAACTAACTAACTATTACTATTATTACTAAAATACCCATTCTAGAATTTACTAATAGCAATTTCCTATCACTTACTGATTTGTTTTCTTTTAATCTTTTGAATTCCAATCTTTCAGTATCATTCTTCTTGTTATTAGCTTCCTGTTCTAGTTTCTATCACATTGTCTAATATTTTGTTAATCATATTGTTGTTTATAGCCAGTTGTGTAACTTTAGTATCTAAAACATGGTGATGCTATAAAATATATGTTTTACGCACCTACCAAAAAAATTACCTAGTTCTTAGAAAAAAAGATTGGGGGGGGGGGGGGGGGGGGGGGATGGGGATGTTGCTTGGATGTGTGTTTTCAACCTGATTATTTGATTATTGCTATTTGAAGTCACTAATAATTATTTTATTCTGATTCTGTTATCTACTTCGTTGAGAGTCAAATAACCAGCTGCAACAAAGCTGATTATCTGGTTATTCGATTTAATATCATTTTATCTGTTAAGTTTTTAAATTATCGTAATTTGCAGAACAATGGTTATTTGATTTAATTCATTTTATTATTCATGTCATAATTACATACATCAAAGTTCAAACCTGCAGAAGCATATTCCAAACACCATCTCGTGTCTGATTTCTTATGGTTGATTAACTGAATTTGAGTGTTTATTATCACTTATTCACATTTGAACGTACATCCTAGCAACCCCCAAACTCACAATTACATTACATGAAACTAATGGTCCTTGAAAGCGTTTTTGCTAGTCACATAGTTGTCTCAATCACATACCCATTTTAATATGTGATATGTCATGGATCTTTGTGAAGGTAACTTGTCGGTTGCTTGGCATAATACTCGAGGAAAGTACTCCAGAGGAGCTTCAGGTTGTGATTAATTTCTTTTCACTATTTTTTCCTACAATATTGCGATCCAATGATCATCCATTTGACTGCTTTCGTTGTGTTATGTAGAATCAAGCGACTGTGAGATCCTCCGTTTTGGAAGTTCTGTTGGAGATGACAAAAAATTTTGACCTTTATCTCATGGAAACTGTTTTAGACGATGAGAGTGAAGTACGTATAAGCTCACCCTATTCTCTGTTTTCCATTTACCGGACAGTCATACATGTGAATTAAATTCAAGACCTAGGTTATTCTGAGCAAGTGGAATTTGTTTGAAGTGCATATACCACATTTTTTTTATAATATTTTCAATTTGGATGGCTTATTTTATTTGGTGGATAAACTTTTCCTTTTTCTTATACATACAAATGACTTGATTTCTTCCTCTATTTTTAATGAATTAATTGTCTTTGCAGAAAAGGGTTTTAACAGCATTGGAAAATGCCGGGATTTTCTCGTCTGGTGGCTTGGTAAAAGACAAGGTAAATACTAAATAACCATTTACAGATCAATGTACCATAACTAAATTGACCATAATTACATTTCGATGGTGTTTTTTTGTATTAGGTCAACCATCTATGTTTCTTTCACAAGTACTCGTTGTCAGCAGAGAGGATAGCAGTGATTTTTTATTTCTATTTTTCACCGCAAAATAATTATGTTTTTGTTTGGGATGCACTATAATGGTCATTTTTTATTTCTATTTTTCACCGCAAAAAAGTACAAATTTTTTTAGGATAGGCCACCCGTTATCATTACAGAAAACTTTGCAATATCGATTTAGGCCTGCTAATTTTTCTTAATTTATCATTACTGAAATAGTGAAATGTAGTTTAGGTATTTTCACAAATAGTAGTTTTCTAAAACTGTCTGGAGACAAATGTTACAAAAGGAAACAATTGCATATCACAGTAAGTTGTATTATTGATGTATCTTTATATTCGATGTACAATTGCAGGTACTGTTTTGTAGCACCGAAATTGGACGAACTTCTTTCGTGCGGCAATTGGAGCCAGATTGGCATATAGACTCAAATCGCGAAATTAATTCTCAGTTGGCGGTATATATATATATACACCTTTCTTAGCATAACTTATTAGTAAAGTAATTTAAGTTATTATGCGTTCACTGATCCTATTTGTTAAAACATTCTACTAAATACGATTTATATATATTTCAGTATTCTCTGTTCAGTTTATAGCCACTTTTGAGCTTTATTGGCCAATTTGTTACTATTTAACTTTCATTTTGATATAGTGTAAGGTAATAGTTAGGGTTAATTGCCATATAAGGTAACCAACTTTACCTTATTTATTCTTTAAGGCAACCAAGTATGTTTGTAATAGAAAAAAGGATCAAATTTTTATTTTTTATCATTTAAGGTAACCAAGTTTGTTCACAATGAAAAAAGAGAGAACTTTCATTTTTTAATCATTTAAGGTAACCAACTTTATATAATTTTTAATGTTTAAGGTAACCAAACTTTTGTTTGTAATCCTTTAAGATTGTCATTTACCGTAATAGATAAAATATAGAAGTTTGATCCTTTTTTCTAATGCAAATAAACTTGGTTACGTTAACCAATAAAAAAGGTAAAGTTGGTTACCTTTTTTTTTGGCAATAAACCCTAATAGTTATGAAAAAGATCATAACAATGAATTATACAACCATGTGGTAAGCATAGAAAAAGTTTCTTCTTGAAAATTGGTGAAATAATTCATATAATTCTTGAAATTTAGAAAAATTAGGTTTAACTTTCAGACATCCTCGCACTGTGACACCTGCTTTTGTTGTCGATTCTAACATGGCTTCTGTGGTTTTGGTGCGTTTCATTAATTACAGAGGTTCATCAAATGTCAGCTTCACATTTCACCACAAAAAATCGAGCGAATTGCTTCTAATGTCTTCAGTTCCTCATCGTTGGAACAGTTCTTCGGTGTTTGACTTCGGGAATAAGTCAGCGATGCAAATATGTACGCCTCTTTTTTTTTTCTTGCTGTTTCTAGCTTCAGTCTATTCTAAGTTCCAATCCAATGTAACTACAGTATATGAGAGATGATTTATGTGCAGTAGTTTTGCTTCAATTTTACCATTTCCTTAAATCTGTAAAAGCCAAAGTTGTTCGTGTTTCTAGTACAATGATATGATGCTAGCCACATTCTTTCCTTGTAGATGTTTGCAAGTGGTTTGTGTTATTAGATCTTAAAAGTTGTTCTTCCTTATTCTCTAGTTATTCATTTTAGTATTTGTACGATATAATTGATTATTGCTTAAAATGAGGTTTTGAAATGTCTAGTGCTTGCTCCAGGAATACAGATTTAGCTCTTCCATGTTGATTGTGGGATAGGGGGCGAGTGCACCCCTATTTTGGTCATTTGTAGCTTTGGCAGTTACAAAAACCATGATCAGGAATGACTTTTTTTTTAACAAGTTAATCAAGTAAAGTTGAGTTTATTTGGTAAAAAAGGAGAAAGGGATCAAAGGCTTTTAACTTTTTAGTTCCTTTATTGGTTCTTGAATTTTTCAAAAAGCTGTTTTGGGTTTGGTTTGGTTTTCAAGTTTTTGAATAAAAAATAGGGTTTATTACATGCTATTACGTTTTTTTGCGTTTTCGTCCCTTCATATTATTATTTTTTCTTAAAAGTCATTGAGTTAATTTTTTCTTTTTGTTTAGTGAAATTTGGACATCAGGTTTATTAGTTTTTAAAAGCCTGGTTTACTAATTATAATCGGGTTTTAATGTCCAAATTTTACTAAAACAAAAAGAAAAAGTTAACTTGAGGACTTTTATGAAAAAAAATAATAACACGGAGGAACGAAAACGCGGAAACGTGAAAACATGTTGGTTTTTTTTTTATAATAAACCCTAAAAAAATATTGTTTTTACATTTAATCAACATGGTTTTTTAAATATTATTATTTTTTGTACAAACTCAAAATTTATATTTGGTTAGGAGTCAGATTGAGATCGAACCTGTTAAGACTGTAGCGCTTTCATCAATTTCTTTTAAAACGTTTTTTCAATAATATTTTGATTTCTTTTACTTTTGGTTTATTTAAGACTTATTTAGTTAATTGCTTATTTTATATTTAATTAATGGAATTATAATTAGTAAGCTGTGATTTAACAATATATTAGTACAATATGATTTTATCATTGTTTAAAAGTTACAACTTAAGCTTTTATGTTTATATTTTCTTGATATGTTCATCCTGTCAAGATCAAAAATCACTACCAAAGATTAACTGGTTTGAATGAATCAGAGTATAAACCAATAACCTTGTATTGAATCAAAGTCCAATTAAGAAGTTTGCGGAATAACACTTAATTGTTTTAAGAAAAGTTTTCAAAACAAATAATCATATAAACACAATCAATAATCAAAAGTCATTTGTATTGCCAAACTCAATGATTACAATCACCTCTAATCTGTTTGATTAGACGAAGAACACAGATTGTTCTTAGGGTTTTACAACCTTAGAGGCTTAAGAGAAACTTAATCAGAGAGACAATTACAACTGAATAAACTTGTACGTGCAGACTTACAATAGAAAAACCTATTCTATGTATATATATTGCTTTCTGATTTGTTTCCTTGAAAAACTCTGATTTCTCTGATAGTAGATTTGCTTGAATCTTCAAAATATATATTTTCCCAGCACTTTTTGTTTATTGGGCTGTTGAGCAGCTTGAAGTCTATCTGTTGAGCAGCTTGAGTTTTAACACTGGCAGCTTGAACTTTTGAACTAGCAGCTCGAACTTCTTCAACTAACAACTTGAACTTTGTACTTATACAGAAAATCTACTAACAGTTTGAGAAATCTAACTAACAGCTTGACATACTTAAAATATTTCCCAACAATCTCCCCCTAACTTAAATTCTTTACACAAGACTTTAAGTTTCTATACAAATAAGGAAATAAAACAAAGTAAAACTGTTATCTACAAACTAAGGCATCCAAAAACTTACAATTGGGAAAGTTTCTGATTAACTGCCTTCAAAAATTCTCTTTTCAACTCTTCTCTATCACAGTATATCTTCACTGAGCTCATTTGTACCAGCAATGCCCTTGGAAGATTAAAGAATTCAAAATTGAAGAACATGCTGGATCCATTTGCAAATTTAAGTCTGTATGTCTTTGATTTTACATACAGATCAACCTGTGCAATCTTCATCTCCTTGGCATCTTCTATATCTTTTCTGATTGACTCTGGATCAAAAATGCTTCTTAAATCTTTTATAGCCTGCTTGACCTGTGGAAGTGAAGACCTGACTTGAGTCACAGATCCAACATGATGCATTCTGGTAAGTTCATCCCTGGTCATCCCTTGAACTATGTGCATTATACTCTTATATTCTTCCTCAGGACCAGCTTCTCTTCTTACTACAAAATGATATCTTAAGTCAATGTCATCCATTGGCTTAGCATACCAGTATGTAATAGGAGGTTTTGAGAAGTCATGTTGGTCGAGGGTCTTTTCAATCTCCATCACTTTCTGAAGTTGATGTTCAAACAACACCCTTTTCACCTGATCAAGCTTTGCTTGAGAGATTGCTTCTGATTGTGGATTAGTAGCAACAGCTTGAACAGGTGGATCTGGATTACTTGCACCAGCTTGACTTGATTCCTGTTGGCTTTGGACTTGATGGGAGACTTTAGCTATTTTTCGTTTTTCCATCTCCTTATCATGAATTTCTTGCAGCCTCTCTGTATTCATTGACTGAGTCATCTTCTTTGGAATCCCAACTGAATAGGCAAAATTGATCAAAAACCTTCTATGCTCAGCCTTTGAATGCCCTGTTGGCATTTTTATTTTCCTCTCATTCTGTTTAACGACAAACCCTCTTAGGTAATCACCTAGGGTTTCATCATCTTACATTGGAGCATGGGTTTGCTGGTCCAGAATTTCATCTTGTTCCTCTTCTAACTGTCTGGCAAATTCAGCATCATGAGCAACCTGGGCATCTCTAGATGAAAATTTGTGCTTTGGAGATTTTATGAGGATGCCCTTGCCCTTATCCTTGGTTGCAGAAGTTGTAGCTTGGACTGTACTGACAGGAGCTTGACTGCCTTCTCGGATAACAACTCCTGATGTTCTTATAGGAGCAGCTTGAGTTTCTAGGCTAACAGCTTGAGTAGCTGTTGGGACTGTTAGCCTAGAATCTTGGACTGTTGGAGTAGGAGCTGGAGCTGCTTGGACTGAACTAGGGATCTCCTGATTCTCCCCCTTTTTGGATGCATTGGTTTGGTCAGGAGGACCTACAACCTTTGCCATTAGGGTTCGAATCATCTTCTCAAGTTGAATGATTTTATTTCCACAGAGGGTGAACCCTTTATGAAAGTAAACCATTCTTTGATTTTGCGCTGATACTGTCTGTTGAAGTGCTCTGATTTGTGCCCCCTGTGTAGCAATAATGGACTGATAATATTCCAATACTGTCACAACAGGTTTCAGCTGAGGATCCGTTAATAACATAAGTTGCAGATTAACCTCAAGATCAGCAACGGAGTGTGGTGCTTGTGATCTATCACTGGCAGGAATTCCAGAAGTAGAAACCTCTGGGCCCCTCTGTTCTTGGTTCTGGGGACTTCCAGAAGGTGCTTGCACACCTTCTGTTGCCATGAGAGTGGTCTTAATGATGTTGACACTGTCCTGTGCTTCTTGTGCAGAAACATCAGTAGTCAGCCACATAACCCATATATACACCCTCTGTTGGGATGTCCACCTCCAATTAAGGATTGGAGAGTCCTTAGTGGGTGCCCTTTGGATATTTTGTGCAGGAGTGTCCTCCTGCACAGGGACATTTGGCTCTTGTGTTTGGGCTGAGGAGGAAGGAGCTCCTGAAACCCTTTATCTTTTGTATAGTATAAGTGGGGATGAGGGATTTACAGAAGGATCAGAGAGATTATTTGTATCATGAGGAGTGGGTTGGGGTCCTGGGGGTGAAGCAGTGATGTTAGGCTGAGCCTGCTCAGGACCCTCTCCTCTGTTTAGTGGATTGATGCCCAACATTGCAGAGGGCAATGGGACATCAACACTCAAAAAATTGGCACTTGTTTTTAGAAGACGTTTTATTGTTGGTAAAGAGTGCCTATGGGAAATATGAATCCTTTTATGTATATTGAAATTACTGCAAGTTCTTGCAATAAGTTCAGCCAAAAATCTAGGATACATCAAAAATTTCCCATGTTTTAGGGCATGATGCCTTAACATACCCTGAAAAATCATATTTGAAAAATTGAACTGTTGGCCTGTAGATAAGCACAGTAAGGCAGTGGCTATGTTTGAAGAAAATTCGGACCAACCAGTTCTATTAGGGCTTATGCATTGCTGTATAATATGTACAAGATATTTCCACTTAGGGGCAAAATGAGTTTTAAAGAAAGTATATGAATCAGTAGGGCCCCTATACCCTATAGCAAAAAGGCCTTCATGTAAGGCAGCAAGAGAAAGATCGATTATACCTGTGGCATCTTGAAGATGCAAGTGTTGGCGTATGAGATCCTCAGTGATGGTGATAGTGGTTCCATCGATCTTGGATGTCAAAGAAGTGACTCCATTAATGGTTTGGACAGAGGCATGTTTCCAAAATTGCTCTATGTGAGATATGTATATTGTGGGGTTTATGGTGAGAGCATGATGAATGTGGGAACTTCGAAGGAAGTCCATCATGTCGTGGAATGGTTGAAGGTCAGCGTGTTTGAGAGAATAGGGAAGACAGTTATGTTCTTTGACAAACTCCATTGACGATCAATCGGTGATTTAGGGTTTCAGAGAAGTGTGTGTGAATCGCTCAGAGAGAAAAGAAAGGTCGTGGAAGATATTTTGCAACTGGTAGTTACGATTGAACGAAACTGGGACCTTTAAAGGTTTCGAAAATATCTAATCCCGCACACACACTTATGGAAATTACCAAATTACCCTGCACACTTTGACAAATCAAGTGAAACAACTAGCAGTCCGAGAAAATGAACTAGCAGCTTGAGAAAAGACTCAAGCTGTTAGTTGAAAAGTAAGCATATTCGAAGGAAACAGTGTCTCCCCCTTAAACAAGCATATGAAACAGATATATCTTTCAAAAAATAAGAAAGAATGATGAAAAACAAATTAATCCATATTAACCATGCCAATATTCGAAACAAGGAATGTGAATCTTCCTACATCAAATGGTTTTTTAAATAGATCAGCTAACTGATCATCTGTATGAATTTTGGTAACTTGGATTAATTTCTTCTCATTACAGTCCCTTATAAAATGAAATCTGATGTCTATATGCTTGGTTTTGGGAAATTTCACTGGATTTAGTACAATGCTTATTGTACTTGAGTTGTCAATGTAAATAGGAGTGGATAGGAAGTTCATACCATAGTCTCTCAGTTGATTCTGAATCCACATCACTTGGGAACAACAGCTTGCAGATGCTACATATTTTGCTTCAGTAGATGAGGTGGAGACAGTTGTTTGCTTTTTACACTGCCAAGAGACCAATCTTGCTCCTAGATATTGACATCCACCAGTTGTGGACTTTCTGTCAATGTTGCATCCTCCATAATCACTGTCAGAATAGGCTATTAGTTCAAGAGGAGAATCCTTAGGATACCAGAGGCCCAGATGTGGTTGGCCTTTGAGATATCTAAAGATTCTCTTAACAGCAAAAAGGTGTGAGTCCTTTGGAGCACATTGAAACCTGGCACAAACACAAACAGCAAACATTATATCAGGTCTAGAAGATGTGAGATACATAAGTGAACCTATCAAGGATCTGTATAGGTGAATGTCCACATCTACTCCATCTTTGTCTGCATCAAGCTGCTTGTGAGTGTCCATTGGAGTACTTGCAACTTTGGTGTCTTTGTAACCAAACTTTTCTTGTATGTCTTTAACATACTTTGATTGACTTATAAAGAGCCCTGTAGGCTTTTGCTTGACCTGCAATCCTAGAAAGAAGGTGAGTTCCCCCATTGAACTCATTTGAAACTTTTTGTGCATCAATGCCTCAAACTCTTTGCACAGACTGTCATTTGTAGACTCAAAGATAATATCATCAATGTATATCTGAACAAGCAGAATCTCAAATTTGATGGACTTTGTGAAAAAAGTTTTGTCCAGTGTACCTCTCTTGAATCCATTCTGTAGAAGGTATTATGACAGAGTGTCATACCATGCTCTAGGGGCTTGGTGGAGTCCATAGAGGGCTTTGTCTAATTTGTAGACTCTGTATGGATACTTGTAGTCCTCAAATCCAGGAGGTTGACACACATAGACCTCTTCTTCAATTGTGCCGTACATGAAAGCAGACTTCACATCCATTTGATACACTTTAAACCCTTTGAAGCTTGCATAGGCTAGGAACAATGGCTTCAATTCTTGCCACTGGAGCAAAGACATCATCATAATCTATTCCTTCTTCTTGAGTGTATCCCTGTGCTACCAATCTTGCTTTGTTTTTGATGACTATCCCTCTCTCATCCTTCTTGTTTCTGAACACCCATCGTGTACCAATTGCTCTCTTACCTTTAGGAAGATCAACTAGAGTCCATACATTCTGAATCTTGAATTGTAGTAGTTCTTCCTGCATTGCCTCAATCCAAGATGGATCTTTTAAAGCCTCTGATGCCTTTTTGGGTTCTAACTGTGACATGAAACAGGCATGTTCAAAGGCAGCTAGACTGAATTCTGGAACTGCTGATTCAGCATCAGTAGATTCTTTATGAACCATTGTCCTTGTCTGCATCTCCATCAGGACCACTTGATGGTTCCTAGATTTGTATCATCTCCATCAGGACCACTTGATGGTTCAGCTTCAGGAATAGCTTGACTGGAATCTGGAACTGTTTCCCTTTGTGATGGAGCTGTTCCCTCAGGACTTGGGATTGGCACTTCATAGTTTGGATTTGAATCATGTTGTGCATCCAGTACCCCTGGTGGGTCACAAGATAGAAGTGGTATGACCGTATACTCATCCCATTGACCAGAATCTTCAACAGTCTGAAACTTTGTGCCAACAGCTTGATCATTTGTGCTATCAGCATGAAAATTTGTGTTGGCAACTTCAACCCTGTTTTCATCAGTTTCTGCATTATACTCAACAAAGCTCAGAGAATTAGTTAGTGAATCTAAATCAAACAACCAATCAGGACCAGTGCCTTTGATATTTGCAGTGTTTTCATTAAATTCAACATTGGGACTCTCTTCAATGGTTTTAGACACACTGTTATATACTCTATAGGCTTTGCTTTGTGTGGAGTATCCTACAAAGAAACCTTCTTCAGCCTTACTTTCAAACTTTCCTAAGTGAGTCTTAGTGTGCAGAATGGTGCATGAACAGCCAAAAGCCTTTAGAAAGGCTATTAAGGGAACTCTATTATGGAATAACTCATATGGAGTTTTCCCTTGAGATTGAACAACCTGTACCCTATTTAGAACATAACAAGCTGTATTGACTGCTTCTGCCCAAAAGGTCATTGGCAGTTTGGAATCAGCTAGCATGGTTCTAGCAGCCTCAATTAAAGTTCTGTTCTTTCTTTCAGCTACACCATTTTGCTGTGGTGTTCTTGGTGCACTATATTGCCTAGCAATACCTTTAGACTCACAGAAACTGTTTAGGATATGATTTTTAAACTCAGTTCCATTGTCTGACCTTATCACCTTAACTTTTAAATTGGATTGGTTTTCTATCTTAAGAATAAATGATTTAACTAGCTCAGCAGTTTCATCTTTAGACCTAAGAAAGTATACCCATGTGACGCTGGTGAAATCATCAACAATGACTAAACAGTAAGCTCTTTTATTCAAACTCAAAATAAATGTTGGACCAAAGAGATCCATATGAATAAGATGAAGAGCAGATGAGATTGAATTTACTTCTTTGGCCTTATGAGAAGATATGTGTTGCTTGCCTTTAAGACATGCTACACAATGATCATCACAAATGAACTCCTTTTGTGGTAAACCTCTTACCAAATTCTTTTTGACCAGCACATTCATGGATTTGAAGTTCATGTGACACATTCTTCTGTGCCAAAGAGCAGACTCATTAGATGATGCTTTGGATATCAAACAGCTAAAAGTACTTGATTTAGATAAAAGATCTGTGTCCAAATAGTAGACATTGTCCTTTCTTGGTGTTCTAAGTAAAACAAGATTTTCAAGTATTGCAAAATCTTTTGAAAGAACAATGCACTCAGAATCTGTGAAGACAACAATATTTTATTTATCACAGATTTGAGACACACTTAATAAATTGTACTTCAGCTGTTCAACATACAAAACATCATTGAAAAGCATATTGCCTGCTTTGACAGTACCTTTACCTGTGACCTTACCTCCCTTGGAATTTCCTCCAAATGCAACAAAACCTCCTTCAAAGCCTTTGAAGTTTGACAAGCATTCAGAATTGCCTGTCATGTGCCTAGAGCATCCACTGTCCAAATGCCATCTTGTTTTATGTTGTGACCTGCGGTTGCCCTGCACAAATAAAAGCTTAGTTAGTAGTGGAGTAAACCCAAACCAAGTTGATTTTGGTTGTCCTTGTGCATTGACATAACTAAACACGGTCTTTGACGAAGTTTGTGCGTGGTGGAGCCCATTCTGTAACAACCTAACTTTTTGATCTAGTCTTAAACTCGGTATTTGAACCGATAATGTAATATTATTACATTATTTGAATTATAATTTAATTAAGTTATGAAATATTTAATTAAATTATATAAATATTTAAACTATGATTTAATAAATTATTAAAGATAATTAAATAAAAGAAATATAAGATACAAAAGTAATAGTGGGTTAAGTAGCAAATATAACTAGATGAAGTATATAAACGAGATTTAGTATTCATTTGATCATTCTCTACTCTCTCTCTAAAATCTCCCAAAGTTCATAAAAAAATCACTATAATTTGCAAAGCAATTGGAGTTTAATCAAGAAAAAGTTACAAGGAGTAGCAATCAACAACAATCTACAAAGAATTCGAGGTAAAAATCGACACCCTTAGCTTTTTATTTTCGGTTTTGATGAATAAATTCGAATTTACCATTTTCATTCGAATTTAAGTTATTTAACTTGAGATTTAACAAGATTATGATAGAATATGTGTAATATAATCGAACTTAGGTTTATTACGTAACATATTCGTGATTTTAGGCCTAGAAATGTATGATTTAAAGCTGTAAAAATGAACAAATTGGAGAATGCCAAGAACAAATTCGAAAATACATGGAACAAACTCGAATTTTTAATTAAAGTCGAACCCAAGTTCGAATTTGCAGATAAACTCGAGACGGTGTTCGAATTTAATATTAAATTCGAGTATGTGCTTCGACTTTGACCCCAAATTTGAAATGGGTTTCGAATTTAACACCTCAAATTCGAATTTGATACATGCAATTGACCACATGCTTGAATTTAATATAGGATTTGAATTTGACATATATATATTTGAAAGGCATGATTGAATTTAACCCCTAGGATTCAATTTTAGTCTATATTGAATTAATGTCTTTGATTTTACCTATATATATATATATATATATATATATATATATATATATATATATATATATATATATATATATATATATATATATATATATATATATATATATATATATATATTCAAGATACATACTTTTGAAATTGTCCAAGGTACACATGTAGCATTCGAATTTAACCAATATAAATGAATTTAATGTCTTCGAATTTACGTACATATTTGAATTTAATATATAAATTCGAAACCCACACCCTAAATTCAAATATATTGAATAAAACACATAGACGACGCATAAAATAACAAGATAGTTAGTAAAATGAATATATATATATATATATATATATATATATATATATATATATATATTGACTCTTGAGAATTTATGAAACAAATAATATTAATGAAAGAATGATTTATGAAAGAGCAGTTATCAGAATCAGATTTAACATGCTTGAATTTCCGGTTGAGACATATTGTTGATGCTAGATTGATTTGACATTCATATTATCAGCTGGATTGTGACCTGTGCACACCATGGTTCAGTGTTGCCCAGTGGATCGTGATAGCTATTTGATCATCATTTCATATGTTATTGCATTTACAGTTCAATTCTGATACTATCATGACTTTGATTACGTATGCTTCATCATCGCATATACTTGACATATTGATTCAGCTTGATTAGCCTTGTTGGTCTATTGTTCTAGACCTGGCTATTTCAGCAGTTCTATTGAACTTGGTAATGACCTCCGATGTTCCGCCACGTTGATTTACTGGTAGCTAGCCCAGTATGTGGCTGATCCCCACGATTTAAGCGTGAGCGTGGCCTGAGCATCATCCGACTCTATGACTTCTATGTCTCAATCATGAGGGCTGTAGCGGCAGCCAAGACATATCATGCTAGATTTATGATGATCCGCTTGACCATGCATGTTAATTTGAAAATCTATTTACTCACTAAGCATTGCTTACGGTTGCTACATTCACATTTTACAGGAAAAGATAAAGGAAAGTCACCTGCCGGACCTAGTACTTAGGTCTTACAAAGATCAAGACAAGAGTTCTCATAGACCTCTACTCAGCAAACCCTTTTGGTACTAATTGGATGATGATAATATGATGGTCTGGGTAGATTTATTTGGAATATATGATGATATGAATTAGATTAGACTTGTGCCCTTTATAAGTTTAATTTAAAAACGGTAATCTGTATTAAACTTAAATCCTAATATATTGTACTGTAATTTAATATTCCGCACTTAATTACTCTATCTTAGTTTGATTGATATCGTATTGCATGATGTGAGACCTTGACTCGTGACTACCGCCTCGTAAGGGGAGGTCTTCACAGGATGGTATCAGAGCCCATAGTTTGAGTGAATCAAGTATTACGTAAGTATACTTGATCTCCAACTGAAGCAATAGATATGTATCAATCATTTAGGTGGTTTGAACTGAGATAGGATGTACAGACTGTTACTATGGGAAAAAGGGTACATAGATCTAAGTCTATAAACTGATAGTTGAATGATTTTAATTTTCAGTTAAGATGTCAGGATCAGGATCAGGTGACATACCAAACAACATGACCCCTCAACAAATGTTTGAAATGATGCAACAACTTTTAGCCCAACACTCTGAGCAACAAAATAAGATTATGCAAGAACAGTCTCAGGCTAGAGATGAGGCCGAAGCTAAAAGACGTGAAGATAAAAAGAATAAGAGAAAAGATAAGCAAGTCCAGAATGATGACTCTGATTCTGATAACTCGAACCCTGAAACTCAAGTTGCACAGCCGAAAGGCTGTAAGTTTAAAGATTTTAAAGCGAGCGGTGGCCTTAACTTTGAGGGTACAGTGAATCCAATTCAGGCGATGGATTGGATCAGCCATACTGAAGAGATTTTCAGAATCTCTGACTACTTAGATTTAAAGAAAGTGAGCTATGCGTCTGCGTTGTTCGTCGGTGCTGCCCGTGCATGGTGGAAGACTCAAAGAAGCATTTATGGCGAGGGAATAATACAGACATTAGAGTGGAACCAGTTTCTTGACATGTTCAACGCAAAGTATTTTCCTGTCGATCAACGAGATAAAATGGAAGTTCAACTGATGCAGTTGACTCAAGGAACTAAAACTGTTGATGAATACGAACATGAATTCTCGCGACTTTGTGGCTACTCCTCGTATCAAGTAGCTACTGAAGAAAGAAAGATGAATCGATTCCGTGGAGGGCTTAACCCGAGATATCGACATCCGATGAGCGCGATAAAGTATAAGAGTTATCTGGAAATGGTGGAAGCGGCCAGACAGATCGAGAGAGGATACCTTGAGTATGGCGAAATCCGACATGTCCATCTCCTCCGAAGAAACAGAGATTCGACAGATTCTTCAGGCCAAACAAATCTCAGTCCCAGCAACCCCAGCAATCTCATCAATCCCAACCGAAAGCTCAAGCCTACTCGCTTACGAATGAACCCCGATTTTGTAAAAGATGCAGAAAGTCACACATGGGGTTGTGTAACCTAGACGACGTCACATGTTTTGCTTGCAACAGAATTGGTCACAGTAGCGAAGAGTGTCCACAACGAGGACTCGGATGTGCGAAATGTGGGAAACGAGGACACTTCATGTATCAGTGTCGCAGCGGGCAACGAGGTCAGTCACAATCGTCAGCGGGAGGATCTACAATGAAAAGTTCAGTAGCAACTCCGACCGCAAGGACTCGAGCATTCCAGATAACAGCAGAGGAAGCGAGAGAAACCCCTGACGTAGTTACCAGTACGTTCATGCTTAACCCAATCCCTGCTCGCGTATTATTTGATTCTGGCGCTAGTCGTTCTTTTATATCGACTTCTTTCGCACAAAGATTATTCAAATCTCCATCGAAGCTTCCCGTAGTACTTGACATTGAGACGGCCAGTAACAACTATGTTATGGCTGATTCCGTATACCGAAATTGCACTCTGCTCGTTGATAAAGTAGTATTCAATCTCGATCTTATCCCGATACCGTTAAAAGAATTTGATGTCATCATCGGTATGGACTGGTTAACGAATAACGAGGCTACGATCTTCTGCAACCGCCGGATCATCATAATTAAGTCTTCAGACGGCCGGGTGTTAGAAATAAAAGGCGAGAAGCGAAAAGGTGCTCACTGTTTCATAACTGTTGAAAAAGCGTATAAGTATCTAACTAAGGGTCACAAATCTTATTTATGCTACGTCTCGTCTGAATCTATCCCTGAAGCCAACAAGAAAACCATTGCTGATATTCCAATCGTCTGTGAGTTCCCAGACGTATTCCCTGACGATATTTCTGGAGTGCCACCGGAACGTCAAGTCGAATTCGGCATTGACTTAGTTCCTGGTGCGGCTCCCATTGCCAAAGCTCCCTACAGACTTGCACCTGCAGAAATGCAGGAAATGTCAAAGCAGTTGCAAGAGCTTTTAGAAAAGGGATTTATCCGACCGAGTTCATCTCCGTGGGGTGCACCTGTCTTATTCGTTAAGAAGAAAGACGGAACCCTCCGAATGTGCTTCGACTATCGTGAGTTGAACAAAGTCACTATAAAGAATAAATATCCTATGCCCAGGATTGATGATCTATTTGATCAGCTACAAGGAGCTAGCTACCTTTCTAAGATTGATCTTCATTCTGCGTATCATCAGCTGAAGGTTAAAGATGAGGATATTCCAAAGACAGCTTTCCGAACAAGATACGGTCATTACGAATTTCTCGTGATGCCGTTCGGTTTAACAAATGCACCAGCGGCATTCATGGATCTCATGAATCGCGTGTGCAGGCGATGCTGGATAAGTCAGTTATCGTATTCATAGACGATATTCTGAATTTATTCCAAAACGGAGGCTGACCATTCTATTCATCTACGACAATTGCTAGAGTTACTAAGAAAAGAAAGACTCTACGCAAAATTTTCTAAGTGTGAATTCTGGCTCAGACAGGTACAAATTTATATTGTCTTGAGTCATTTCTAAGCGTTCTTTGATTGAAACCAAAACTTGAAATTTCACTCTGATTTCTTTCTAGATTCAATTCCTTGGCCATGTCATATCTGGCGAAGGCATCTCAGTTGATCCGTCTAAAGTCGAGGCTGTTCAGAAATGGCAAACACCTCGTAATGCCTCCGAAATAAGAAGTTTCCTTGGAATGGCCGACTATTATCGGCAATTCATAAAGGGCTTCTCAAAGATTGCTGTGCCACTTACGATGCTAACACGAAAGAATACACCTTTCGTATGGGCAAATAAACAGCAAGAGGCATTTGAAACTCTAAAACATAAGTTAATTCAAGCGTCGATCCTAGCCTTACCAGAGGGCAACGATGATTTTGTCGTTTACAGCGACGCATCTGGTACTGGCTTAGGATGTGTTTTAATGCAAAGGGGAAAAGTAATTGCCTACGCTTCAAGGTAATTGAAGGATTACGAGAAAAGTGCACCGACTCATGATCTTGAGTTGGCTGCCGTTATCTTTGCACTAAAGATCTGGCGTCATTATCTTTATGGGACTCGGTGTCAGCTTTACACCGATCATAAAAGTCTCAAACATCTCTTTACTCAAAAGGATCTAAACATGAAACAGCGACGGTCCTTGAAGCTTATCAAGGACTATGATTGCGAGATCCTATATCATCCCGGCAAAGCTAATGTTGTCGCCGATGCTTTGAGTAGGAAAGTATACCCGGAAAAGTGTTGCTATGCCCTGACTCCTGTTGTATTCTCTTCTGATCTTATTGAAGACATTAGATCTGCTCAAGTCGAAGCGTTGAAAGAAGAAAATATAAGTGCTGAAAATCTCAAAGGGCTGTTACAATTCTTATCTCTGAACCATTTGGGACTTCACTGTCTCCAGGGAAACCGAATCTGGATTCCTAAATATGGTTCTATTCGCAACACTCTTCTATCTGAAGCCCATCAGTCCAAGTTATCTGTTCATCCTGGCAGCTCAAAGATGTACTTTGATCTGAAAGTTGACTACTGGTGGCCAGGAATGAAGAAAGACATCGGTCAATATGTTGAAAGCTGCAGAATCTGTCAAATGGTTAAGGCAGAACATCAGAAACCCTTTGGGGATATGCAACCACTGCCAGTTCCTAAGTGGAAGTGGGAGCATATAACAATGGACTTCATCACGAAGTTGCCGAAAACCAAGAGACAGCACGACTCCATCTGGGTAGTCGTGGATCGATTAACGAAGTCAGCTCATTTCATACCGATGATAGAGACGTACTCCCTGGATAGATTGGCACAGTTGTATATCACAGAAATTATTTCTCGTCACGGTGTGCCAAAGTCTATCGTATCTGATCGTGATAGTCGTTTCACATCTGGATTCTGGCAAGCTCTACAAGATGGGATGGGTACTCGGAACTTTATGAGTACTGCTTATCATCCTAACGCAGATGGCTAGAGTGAGCGTACTATCCTAACTCTTGAAGATATGCTTCGTGCCTGTGTTCTCGATCTGGGTGGTAATTGGGATGACCACTTGCCTCTGGTCGAATTCTCATATAATAACAGTTATCATTCCACAATCAAGATGGCTCCTTTTGAAGCTTTATACGGAAGAAAATGCAGAACTCCCACCTGTTGGCGCGAAACAGGTGAATCGCCAATAGCAGGACCTGCCCTTCTACAGTTGACTCATGAAAAGATTCAACTTGTCAGAAGAAATATTCTTGAAGCTCAAAGCAGGCAGAAGTCATATTATGATAATCGACACAGATCAATAAGCTTTGCGGTTAACGATTGGGTGATGTTGAAAGTATCCCCAATGAAAAATGTGGTAAGATTCATAAAGAGAAACAAGCTAGCTCCGAGATTCATCGGTCCGTTCAAGATTGTTGAAAAGATAGGAAATCAATCTTATCGTCTTGAACTACCAGCGGACCTATCTGGAATACATCATGTATTTCATGTCAGTCATCTGAGAAAGAGCTTAGCAGACGAAAGAGAAGTTCAGATACCACACGTTAATTTGCAAATTGATGAGAAGCTTAGAGTGGTTGAAGAGCTAGAATGTATTATGGACTCGAAGACCAAAAAGCTTAGAAACAAAAAGATACAGATGGTGCTCGTCCAGTGGAAACACCACAAAGGTTCGCATCAGTCTTGGGAATCTGAAGATGTTATGAAAGCTAACATAGCTAACTTCGGGGTCTGTAACAACCTAACTTTTTAATCTAGTCTTAAATTTAGTATTTGAACCGATAATGTAATATTATTACATTATTTGAATTATAATTTAATTAAGTTATGAAATATTTAATTAAATTATATAAATATTTAAATTATTATTTAATAAATCATTAAAGATAATTAAATAAAAGAAATATAAGATACAAAAGTAATAGTGGGTTAAGTAGCAAATATAACTTGATGAAGTATATATAAACGAGATTTAGGATTCATTTGATCATTCTCTACTCTCTCTCTACTCTCTCTCTAAAATCTCCCAAAGTTCATAAAAAAAAAATCACTATAATTTGCAAAGCAATTGGAGTTTAATCAAGAAAAAGTTACAAGGAGTAGCAATCAACAACAATCTACAAAGAATTCGAGGTAAAAATCGACACCCTTAGCTTTTTATTTTCGGTTTTGATGAATAAATTCGAATTTACCATTTTCATTCGAATTTAAGTTATTTAGCTTGAGATTTAACAAGATTATGATAGAATATGTGTAATATTATCGAACTTAGGTTTATTACGTAACATATTCGTGATTTTAGGCCTAGAAATGTATTATTTAAAGCTGTAAATATGAACAAATTGGAGAATGCCAAGAACAAATTCGAAAATACATGGAACAAACTCGAATTTTTAATTATAGTCGAACCCGAGTTCGAATTTGCACATAAACTCGAGATGGTGTTCGAATTTAATATTAAATTCGAGTATGTGCTTCGACTTTAACCCCAAATTTGAAATGAGTTTCGAATTTAACACCTCAAATTCGAATTTGATACATGCAATTGACCACATGCTTGAATTTAATATAGGATTTGAATTTGACATATATATATATATTCGAAAGGCATGATTAAATTTAACCCCTAGGATTCAATTTTAGTCTATATTGAATTAATGTCTTTGATTTTAGCTATATATATATATATATATATATATATATATATATATATATATATATATATATATATATATATATATATATATATATATATATATATATATATATATTCAAGATACATAATTTTGAAATTGTCCAAGGTACACATGTAGCATTCGAATTTAACCAATATAATTGAATTTAATGTCTTCGAATTTACATACATATTTGAATTTAATATATAAATTCAAAACCCACACCCTAAATTCAAATATATTGAATAAAACACATAGACGACGCATAAAATAACAAGATAGTTAGTAAAATGAATATATATATATATATATATATATATATATATATATATATATATATATATATGTATATATAGACTCTTGAGAATTTATGAAACAAAGAATATTAATGAAAGAATGATTTATGAAAGAGCAGTTATCAGAATAAGATAAAATAAAGATTTTAAAGACTAAAAGATGATGAAATTGACATGATATGATATGATAATTCTGGACAGGTTCATTAAAATCCTGAACATAGATACAAAGATTTAAAGATTTAAAGCGGGTCAAAGATTTGAATTGACAGAGAACAGATTGAGATAAATTCCTGAGATAACTCAGGTGGCAGATTTTACATCTGTTTGATAAAGACCCAGATCTGTGAGTTATAGATATTCAGATTTAACATGCTTGAATTTCCGGTTGAGACATATTGTTGATGCTAGATTGATTTGACATTCATATTATCAGCTGGATTGTGACCTGTGCACACCATGGTTCAGTGTTGCCCAGTGGATCGTGATAGCTATTTGATCATCATTTCATATGTTATTGCATTTACAGTTCATTTCTGATACTATCATGACTTTGATTACGTATGCTTCATCATCGCATATACTTGACATATTGATTCAGCTTGATTAGCCTTGTTGGTCTATTGTTCTAGACCTGGCTATTTCAGCAGTTCTATTGAACTTGGTAATGACCTCCGATGTTCCGCCACGTTGATTTACTGGTAGCTAGCCCAGTATGTGGCTGATCCCCACGATTTAAGTGTGAGCGTGGCCTGAGCATCATCCGACTCTATGACTTCTATGTCTCAATCATGAGGGCTGTAGCGGCAGCCAAGACATATCACGCTAGATTTATGATGATCCGCTTGACCGTGCATGTTAATTTGAAAATCTATTTACTCACTAAGCATTGCTTACGGTTGCTACATTCACATTTTACAGGAAAAGATAAAGGAAAGTCACCTGCCGGACCTAGTACTTAGGTCTTACAAAGATCAAGACAGGGGTTCTCATAGACCCCTACTCAGCAAACCCTTTTGGTACTAATTGGATGATGATAATATGATGGTCTGGGTAGATTTATTTGGAATATATGATGATATGAATTAGATTAGACTTGTGCCCTTTATAAGTTTAATTTAAAAACGGTAATCTGTATTAAACTTAAATCCTAATATTTTGTACTGTAATTTAATATTCCGCACTTAATTACTCTATCTTAGGTTGATTGATATCGTATTGCATGATGTGAGACCTTGACTCGTGACTACCGCCCCGTAAGGGGAGGTCTTCACAGTATCCAGGTGTTTTGTCCATCCTTTGCAATAACAGTCTCAGATGATCCATCACCAGTCCCAGTTTTGAGCCTAGCAGTCTGAACTGAGTCTGTAGTGCGAACAGCTTCAGAATTTGCACTAACAATTTCAACTTTAGGCTTGGCAGTTTCAACATTTGTATCAACAGTTTCACCTGAGTTTTTGCCTTTAACACACCATATCTGTTTAAAATTTGATTTTGGTTTTGCTAAAACTTGTTTTTGGTGTGTGGACTGTTTTTTATTGACTTTTGAGAACCTGTGATCAACTGTTTTCTTTGGAACTGGTGTAACAGGTGGTTTGGCCTTAAGATTTTTAGTGTTTTTAACAAATGCCTGTTTCTGAACCACAGTCTGTTTTGCAACAGATGGTTTGTACAAGCAATGTCTGGCCAAATGGTTTTTCCTGCCACAATGGAAACATCTTTGACTGTTTGGATTGGAGAACCAGTTTTATTGGACCATAGCTGGTTTTTGTTCCTTTGATTTCCCCTTACCTGCTGTTGCTTGGGAAATTTTTGGACACCATGCTTTTGGCATGTACAGATTGGAACAGTCTTACCCCTTTTATTACCTTTTGAGGAAGATGCAGTGTTACAGTTAGAAGGTACAGAAACATGTGGAGCAGCATGGTATACACTCATATTCTCTTTTCCTTTCTTACTAGGGTTAGGGGATTCTATGGGTCCACTCAATGTTTTGTGAACTTTCTCAACCTATTTGCACTCACAGTCTCCTTTTGGAATCAGATCTTCTTTAGATTCAGAACTGTTTTCAATTATAGGATCTACAGTGGTCATAGACTCATCTAATGGTTCATTAACAAGTCTGTCAGCAACTTCACTCATGGGATGAATGTATTTGTTGTTGTATGGAGGTGGAGTGGCTCTTTATCCTATACCTTCTTTGGGATTGAGCTGAGATTTTACCCTATGTTTAAATTGAACTTCCATTAGGTGTTCCAGCTTTTGATTTGCCAACTTGAAGTTTCCTAGATCTATATTGACAGATTCTAGTTTCTTATTAGCTTCTAACACCTTCTGATCAGCCTCATCTAATTTCTTATTTAGGGACTCTATTTTCTTATTCAGCTCCTTTTTATCCCACTCATGATATGTTCTATCATGTCCCATTTGAATATCATTATCCTTATAGTCATTGATCTGTTTTTCAAGATCTTCTATGGCCTGCATATACTCATATCTCCTTTCTTCCATCTTAGCTAGAGTTTTGCACATGCTCTCATTATGATCTCTGTACTTTTTAACCATATTTTTGCATGTTTGAGAGCAGAGTTTAGCATTTACCTCAGATGGTTGTTCAGTGGAGGTGACATTTGATGTTTCTGCCATTAGAACTTGATTTTGAAACTCTTCCTCTGTCTGATCACTCCAGTCAAACATGTTGTCTTCTTGAGAGACAAGTGCTTGTGATGATGAAACTTGATTGGTTTGCTGGGGTCTTGGTGGCTGTTGACCTTGGGATCTGCATTCTCTGGCAAAGTGACCAAGCTTGTGACATTTAAAGCATTCAACTTTGGATTTATCAAATGCTGGTTTCCCTTCTGGTCTGGCTTGAAAGTTGGATCTGCCAGTTCTTTTCAGAAACCTTTTAGCCCTCATAGTCAACATTGCATGCTGCCATTTCAAGTCCATCTCTTCAAGATCATCTGGATGGATTTGTTCTAAATCTTCAGCATTAGAGCAAACAGTCCATCATTGGCAACAAAAGCTTCATAATGAATTTCAGTAGAATTTCCATCAGCACCTGAAAAAGACTCACAACAGTTAGATTTGTCAGATGACAGAAGAGCAGTGTTATGATTATAAGAAAAGGATTTCTTTTTGGTTTCAATCTCCGTTTCAAACACTCTCACACTGTTGTAAAGGTCATCCAGCTGTATTTCATCAAGAGTGTCTTTGGTTCTCCATTGGGCAGCATAGACTGTCCACTCTTCACCAAGAGATCTAAGAAATTTTCTGTTTACTTCATCTTGATCCAAGCAGACTTTGGCACTTTCCAATTCACCTATCAGTTTGTTAAACCTGTCAAATATTTGAGTAAGGTTTTCATCCTTGCCACCAGAAAGGTTCTCATACTGCTGTTTCAAAAGATCCTTTTGATTTCTCTTGGTGCTAGCATTGCCAGCAAATCTTTTCTCTAAAGCAATCCAAAGAGAATGAGCAGTGTAAAACTTTTTAAACTGGTGTTGATAAGCATTAGGAATGACTATCTGTAAAAGTGTAAGAGTTTTCACTTCATTCATTCTAGCCTTTCTTTCAAGTTCAGTTTTTGGAGGAGTTTTTATAGGTTTGCCCTCAACATCAAGTTCAAGATCAACTACCAGAGGAAATTCAACAGCTTCCCATATGGCATAATCAATAAATTGAATGTGCTGTTGAATCCTGAGTTTCCACATCTCAAACTCAGTGGGTTTGAGCATAGGCACTTTGAGTCCTTGCCCAAATCCACTACTGCTATTATCAAATTCCATTGCAGAAAATTAAAAAATTTTAAAAGAAAGCTTCTGACTTTGAAAACGACGAAAGACCTGTGGCTCTGATACCACTTGTCAAGATCAAAAATCACTACCAAAGATTAACTGGTTTGAATGAATCAGAGTATAAACCAATAACCTTGTATTGAATCAAAGTCCAATTAAGAAGTTTGCGAAATAATACTTAATTGTTTTAAGAAAAGCTTTCAAAACAAATAATCATATAAACACAATCAATAATCAAAAGTCATTTGTATTGCCAAACTCAATGATTACAATCACCTCTAATCTGTTTGATTAGACGAAGAACACAGATTGTTCTTAGGGTTTTACAACCTTAGAGGCTTAAGAGAAACTTAATCAGAGAGACAATTACAACTGAATAAACTTGTACGTGCAGACTTACAATAGAAAAACCTATTCTATGTATATATATTGCTTTCTGATTTGTTTCCTTGAAAAACTCTGATTTCTCTGATAGTAGATATGCTTGAATCTTCAAAATATATCTTTTCCTGAATATCAGCACTTTCTGTTTATTGGGCTGTTGAGCAGCTTGAAGTCTATCTGTTGAGCAGCTTGAGTTTTAACACTAGCAGCTTGAACTTTTGAACTAGCAGCTCGAACTTCTTCAACTAACAGCTTGAACTTTGTACTTACACAGAAAATCTACTAACAGTTTGAGAAATCTAACTAACAGCTTGACATACTTAGAATATTTCCCAACACATCGTGTCCATGTTTATAATTTATCGGTTTGGGTTCGGATTGTGGTAGAAACCGAACCGAACCGCCCCGTACTCACCCCTAAACAAACTCACATTTTCCTCGAATGTCTCGAAGGAGAAGCCGTGAGTGAACAAACGAACATATATTGGTCATGTGTGGATTTGACTGATTTCTTGTACTTACTATTGAGATTTGTGAAGGAAATAATAAGTTAATCTATCAAGACTAAGATTAATTTTTGTTTTTGAGTTGGACTAAAAGTCAAAAAATTGTTTGACTATTTTCTGAACAAAGGACACGGTTGTTCTTATAAGATTTAAGATTTAATCAATCCATTGATAGTGATGTTAACAATCTTGGATTTGATCCAATGATAGATCTTCTCTTCCATGTTAATGGATTTTCATCTTGAGACCATTAGATGTGTTCTTGTTAGTTACTCATAGAAATTGATATAAAGTATAGAGTAAATTACATAAATAGTCCTTATGGTTTGTGTCGGTTACGAAAATGGTTCCTAGCTGAAAGTTTGTATTTGGATAGTCCTAAAAATTTAAAAAGTTACTACAAATCAGTCCCTTAAATAAACGCCCGTTAATTTTGTGACGTAAGTCAGATTTATTGAGGGGAATTCAGTCATTTCCAAACCCAATTCTCTCCCATCTTTTATAAGATGAAATCACGAAAGTGTTAGTCAATAGTTTTACATGGGCTCCTTTATTGAAATCAAAATTAGCAGCGGGAGCGTAGCCATTATTGCAACAATGGTTATTTGTTAATGTGAGAGAGTGGTTGTAATTCAAATGTTATGGACTCCAAGAAATCCTGGTCGTCTTTTCCATGGGTGACGTGATACCGCAAGTGTAAAAATTCTCAAGTATTCTTTCTATCATTGTGTCTATTCGGTAAAACCTTTGGTCTCTTTTTTTTAGTGTTCCTGCTGTGGTTTCATTGGTTGAAGTGATTCCACGCATCGAAGAATTATGTTGAAATGATGTGGATGCAAGCATAATATAAATATTAATGTTGAAGAAATGGTTATTTATTTGTTGGATTTTGTTTGGTGTTTGTGTGTATGTTCTAAATGGATGATGAAGATTTTGATGTAGTAAAGGTTTGATCTTTTGGGATAGATGTATTGGAAAAGGGTAATAATAGTTGATAGATTAGTTAATAAAGGTTGATCTAGTAAGTAGGTTGTTGGTACTGTAAAATGCGTTTTGGTATTTCAAATTCTACAAGGATAAAGAAAAATGCTAATGTTTATGTATATAAACTTTTGTTATTGAATATGTGATTTTTGTGGTGAAATGAAAAGATGCATACATTGATGGTCACATTATTCATAAACACTATTAGATAATAGTAATAAAGTAGCATCAGAACATCACACGTAAACACATAATTGTTTACCGGTCAACTACAAATAGCAGTTTGCTGAAAAATAAAAGTTACACACATAGAACTTGAAAACAAATAGACAGTAGTGGCAGTATCACCAAATTTGAAGTTCAAACATATGAAAACCATGCAACGGGTCCTTTTTTTTTTTTTTTTTGTCTTGGATGGCCTCTTTCTCTCCCTCTTCTATGTTCTTTGAGATCCTTCTCCTGCTTGGCTTCCTTGACCTTTACACGACCTTGAGTTATGCCCTATTTCAAACAGTTATTGCATGTTACAGTGTTGAAGCTTCTTGAAAGTTTCCCCTCATTGACCATTTCTGGATGCTTCCTTTGAGCCTCAAGTTCATCCCTAGACATCCTTCTATGCTAACATCCTTCTATTCTCTTTTGGCCGTCCAACAGGTCTATGATGCAATGGAGGATCCAGAGTTGTTAGACATCTAGACTTCGACCACATGCTCATGCCTATAATAGGATTAATCTTAAAGGAGTATACATGTTTCCATGTTAAGCGAATATACCTTGTGTACCTAAGTTTCAGGCAAACCAACTTTTGCTCCATTGACTACCATGTTCCAAATTATAGCCACAACATGTTTACAAGGCATACCCGTTAGCTCCCACCCCTCCTACAACTGCATTCATTTTCCTTTCATGGACGAGTAACCTTATACTTATCCCCCCATTCCATAACACATTACCAAGCCTCTTTCTTAATTGTGACAAATAAGTTGATGAGAGTTGGTGTAAGTGGCCCATCAGCTTTCTCAATCACCTAAGTACATTCACTACGCTTTTCATCAAATAGTCTCTAATATACCAAAGCAGTGATAATTGGTTTTTCCGTAACTACAACTAATAAACTATTAAAAACCTCACACAAGTTATTCAAAAGAATATGAGAATGAGCCCTTTCTGCATTATGAGAATAATTATTATTGCATCCCTACATTCTAGTAATTTACTTGTCTAATGAATATGCCCAACTTACCTGAAAAGTGAGATCTACTACAGTGCTGGGAGGGAATCTGGGAGAATCTTGTTTAATCAATCATAACAAATTAACAATCTTTATTGAAGGCCTTCAAGTCTTCCATTGCCTTCGGGAATTGATGTCTTGTACAAGCTTTGGCATAACTCCATAACATATCTTTGTATGCTCTACCCTTCCAACTTTGCTTTATATTTTCATGAGCATGTCTTAAACAATATCTATGTTCACATGGGAATATCTTGGTAAATGATGGGATTATTCCCTAACAAACAAATTTTATCAAGTTAACTAATTTCAGGTGTAATTAATAATTAGGAAGAACAAAATCATACCTTTTGTCATTTGCTGACAAGTCTAGGTCATCTTCTAGACATTCCAAAAACCATATCCAATATTGTGTAATCTTAGCCTCAACAATCGTATAAGCAAGTGGATAAATCCTATTATTTCCAAATAATCAAGCAACACGATGATGATAATAATAATAATAATAATAATAATAATAATAATAATAATAATAATAATAATAATAATAATAATAATAATAATAATAATACAATCACAAAATACTCAATGGCCTTAATAAGACTACAATTATGTGATATGTATGAAATCGATAGATATATTTGTGTTTTTCAAGACTATTATTATCATATATACAATCAAGTATCTGATACAAGTAATTCTTTACCTTTGTTCTTTGCTAAAATACCAGACCCTTGGGGCAAAAAGTTAATTGAAACATATAATCCTAGAGTTACAGATACATTAGGAAAAAGAATAACTTTTGTTAGAGATAAATTAAGTGAATGGTGTGGTGATGCAATTCTAGCTAAAGTCACTAAAGGATTAAAAAGAAGAATATCTGTGTGTTGTGATAAAACTAAAATGCCTTTGATGATAGGATGCGATAGTCAATATTATTACAGAAAAATTAAAAGAAAATATAAGAAGAGAAAACAATACCAAAAGAGATTTTTTTAAGAAAAGAAAGACTCGATGTTATAAAATAAAAGGTTTTAAAAAGACTAATAAACCCACGTTTAAAAGAAAACAAAAACCTAAAGAATGACGTTGTTATTTTTGCAAAGAAATTGGCCACTATGCTAATAAGTGCCCAAAGGAATTTGATAAAAATCAAAAGAAATTTACTGTAGATGAAGAAATCGAAAATATGATAACTAATGGAGATTTTATTCAAATTAAGAATTTTGAAGAAGCCGAGTCTGACAAAAGTATTTTTACGGATAAAGAATATACTTCTTTTGAAAATGAATAGTTTAGACCCATTTTTAGCTAGCACTTTTAATACAGAAGATTTTATAATAGTTAATCAGATAGAAGAAAAAGGTGAATATAAACAAGAAGTTTTGATGAGTAAGAAAAAATTAATACAAATAGAAGATTAAAAATTCACTTTATCCAATTATTCTAGTTTCAAAGTAAATATGCTACAAAGATTACGAACAAAACCTAGAGATCATCATTTGTATTATGGATTAAACATCCATGAAAGAGCCCTTGATGCAGATTTGACGTATAACAAGATCACAATACCCTTGTTAAATAAAAAAGATATTAAAAGTAAGTTAGAAAAGATAAAATCTGAAATTAGAAATACATTAAGTTGGAAACATATAGGAGCAATACAAATAGTAATAAAATCAACTTTTAAAGAAGGACTTGATACTCCTCTAGTTGATAGAATGTTAAACAAAGAACAAGCCTGCTTAGGGATTCTAAGAGGAAATTTACAATATGGTAGATTGAAATTTAATATATTGTTGGGAACATTTATAGAGTTGAAGTCAATGTTATTGTAAATGTTCAGGGTTTGGTTTGTAAATACACAATAGTTGTATTGTGTATATAAATAGGTGTTAGTATGTACTGATGGGACATGCATCAGCAACAAAACACACAGATACATAATAGAGAGATACGGATCTAGAGAGAAGTGCTTAGCAAGAAATGTCAAGAACATTCAATGTAATAATTTTCTTCTCAATCTAAGCATTTGTTAGTGCATCCTGTGTGACGATAGCAGTCTAAGTATAGACAATATTTTGTAATAGTCAATTTGTTCGTTATTACATATTAATACGTGTTTGATATATGTTTGTTATATGTTTGATGTTGATTGTATGTATGTTTGAACTTGGTGTAATAGATGAGTTACAATAAGTTCAAACATAAGTTCAAAGATAAGTTGAAACATAAGTTCAAAGATAAGTTCAAACATAAGTTCAAAGTAACTGGTACGAACTTATGGAGGACAAGTTCGAAGGGCCTTGGGCTTAGTCGAACTTGTCCTGAGCAAGTTCGAACCAGGTGTTATAATTAAGGGTTAATTCGTTTTAATTAACAACTTTTGCAGAATTCAACATTGGATTAGTGCAGAGGCGATCTCGAACTTGCAAGGAGATTGAGTGTTTGTTCTTGGAGAGAATCACGTGTCGGGGCGTTCTATTGTTCGTCTATCATCGTGTGTGTCTCCGGTTTTCGTGTGCGTGGTCTATCCGTCAAGCCGCTAACGAGGATTTCGCACTCGTTGGACGGTATCGCGTCAAGATAGGATCCGTAGGAAGGCGACCTTACAGCATTCGGTATTTTGTGTTTGTGATTCATGTTCATATGATTGTGTTTAATGTTGATCTGAATTGCTTGAAATATTGAATTCACAATTGGTATCAGAGCAAAATATGGCTGATTGAGTGTGAATTTTGAATCTGAAAATTGAATTTTCGAGCACTTTCCCATTATTTTTTTTTAAAATTCAGAAAATCATCGAAGGAATTTGAATTTTTGGGTGAAATGTTTTGAAAATTGGATCAAAGGTGCAGTTTATAAAGACGATTTGATTGTGATAAGCATCAATGTTTAATTTCAAACATACAAGATTTAATTTGGATTTTTTTGAATTTTTGAAAAGTATTGTGTTCATGTTTTTTTGTCAAATTTTGGACTTTCGATCTAAAATTAGGCAGAGTTGTCTCTCAAAAGTTGTTTCTGTGTGAAAAACGCACACTCGATCATAATTTGAGCTCATTTGGTGAATTTGTTTTGTTGAAAATTGTGTTTTTAAACTTGGTTTTATAAGTTTTTGTTCAAACTTGGACATAATTGACTTTCAAAGGTTAATCGAGTTTTATACAGTATTGATCGTGTTTGATAGGTTTATTAATCGAGTTTTAGCCTTCTTTGATCCAGTTTGGTGCTTTGTTATTCGATTTTATAATGATTTGTTCGAGTTTGAGTCTTTGTTACTCGAGTTTGAGTCTTTGATTTCAAATTTCAATCAGAAGTAAATAGATGTTCAATCGAGTTTCATTGTTCTTTCATTTGAGTTTCCTGAAACTTCATTCGAGTTTGAATGTGAGTTAATCGAGTTTCTTTATAAGTCATTCGAGTTGGTTCCTAAGTCATCCGAGCTGATTTTTACGGGCATTTTTCTACAGAAAAACTAAAATTTCAACGTCAAAAAGTCAATTCAGAACTGATTTTTAACAGGTTCCAACTTTCAGAGCTTCAATCAGTAAATCACTCAATTTTCCATAAAAGATCGTGGAAATTCAATTTTAGGCAATTCAACATGGCATATGAACATTTTTCAAAGTCTGAGCTGATTATTAAACTTATTGAATCTCAAAAGATTTGTAAGAACAATTATGACATTCTTGTTCAATTAAATACTGATAAAGCTTTTGCTTTATGTGATGTATTAATACTGAAGGAAGAAATTTTGAGCTTAAAGGAAAAAACAAAAGTCTGAGAGTTGTGCTCTTAAATTGAAAATATCTGAATTATATAAAGAACTTGATGAGTTGAAACAAGAGAATTTTCAGACTGCAACTCAACTAAAATAGCTTTTGCTTGAAAGAACTGAATTGTGTAAGAAAGTTAAAGATCTTGAAGAAACACTTTCCAAGACTAATTATACTTATCAAAGTTGTGTTTTAAACAAATCTGAAGAATTTTTGCTCTTGAAAAAGAGTTATTTTTAACTAAAGATTCACTTGAGAAGGAAAGACATGAGTTCTTACTGAATGAACAAGATTTTAAAACAAAATCTAAGTTGTTTGAAGATGAAAGACAGATGTTCTTAATTAAAGAACAATCTTTTTAATCTAATTACCAATCATTTGAAAATGACAAGAATTCATATTTGGTCAGTATCAAAGAATTGGAAGATCAGATATTCCATCTTACTAAACAATTGAATGTATCTCCTTCTACAACTGAATCAGAAGTTAAGACTCCTTCTTCAGTTTGTTTAGAATCTAAAGTTGAAAGTGAAAAGAATCTAACTAAATCATCTAAGTTTGATTCATCTTCAGATATTAAACTTAAGTATCTGTTAAAGATACACAAAGGCAAAGATAAAAGTATTGCACAACTTCCGGTAAAGATTTACACAGGTGAATCTTCGAAGTCAAATTTTCCTAAAGTTTCTGAAAATACTGGTCATTCTTATCAGAAAACATTTTCACAGACAAACACCAAGTATATCATAAACAGGCAAGAACCCGACAATTTTTCAAAAAGAAGAGTTCGCAAAATTCTAATAGTTCAAGTTCAAGTTTCTTTAGAAATTAAGATATTCAATTTTCTAATACTCAAAGAAATTTGTTTTATGCTTTTGAGAGAGAAGATGAAAGATATAATCTGCAATGGGTACCTAAATCCAAGTTCAAGTGGGTACCAAAACCCGTTTTAAGATGGGTACCCGAAAGTGCTAACAAGTCTGGATCCAAATCATTTTGGATACCAAAGACATCTTGATTTTTGCAGACAACATAGGCTTCTTCTCACAACAGAGTAGAACCCGGTCTTTACAACAAAGGCTTCTACTCACATCAGTGTACAACCCGGTCTTAACTCAATTGGTTTTTAGTCTATTCAGACTAGAACCCGGTCTTCATTGGAAATGGCTTTTGTACTTTTTAAGTACTAAACCCAAGCTAAAGGCTTTTAGTTACTTCAGACTGAAACCCGAGCTTCCGCAACAAAGGCTTCTAATCACTTCATATTAGAACCCGATTCTGAAAGACAAATCTTTCTGAAATTCCTGCCCTAAATTCAACTCTGAAGCTGTATTGACAAAGAAGGAGTTTTATTTTACAATTTTTTGCTCCTGATTTAATTTCCATGAGTTGACTAACTTTGTGTGCTTGTTTCCTGGGGGAGTTTCAGACACACTCTGACGAATACATTTTTCACAAAACTGTGTGTAATTTTCACGAAAAATATTTTGTGCACACATTAAAAGATTTTTGAGCTGAAAAGAATTATTTTTTAAGGTTGTTTATCTCTGTCTATCTGAATATATCATTGAGGTTAATTGTTTTAATCTCTTTGATTTTTCATAATCTCATTGATTCTGAAAATCTCTTCTTAATCCTTCTTATTCATTCATACCAAATTCTCCCATTATCTCCCATGAACTAATTCTTTCATGAAAATCTGATTCATTTCATATCATATATAAGATTTTTCATTTCATTCTGATATCTCTCAACTCAACATTTCCCAAGTTCATTCTAAAGAAAAGAAAATCCTACCTGTAAACCACATAATCTATGAAGCCATAGGCGACTTGATATTGAAAAAGACGTCATGGACCCAGTGACGCATGCACTTAACCCCACCAACTACTCAGTTATCTCTCAAAAGATTCTTGTTTGTTACTAATGATTCCCAGATTAATCAGCACTCGATTTTGTATATATCACTCAAACATTCACATAACAAAATAATAATAACTCAATGATTGAGGAATGATGAAGAATAGAGACAAAGAGAATGTTTTTCTCAAAAATTGTGGCGGCTGTAATTGTCCGTGTATTCTCAACATGTCAACAACAACTTTACACAAAACCCTAGGTCACCTTTATGACCTAGGCAATTAAAGCAAGTTTCATAGAATTACACTTTGACCCCCTGAACTTTAATAACAAAGAAACTAAACAAGAAATAAATTACAAGTAAAGTAACTAGTAATATTTATTACAAAATAAATCCACAAGATCGAAATTATATATCTAATAATCTCCCCCTTTTCGATCATTGTGGAGGAACTCAGGCATGATCTGTTGGTTCACAAAGGCCAAGGATGACGTCGAATCATCTTGTCACTTGCCTGAGATGTAGCCTTTCATTTAGATATTCTATGCCGCTGAGGATCTCTTAAATCTTCTTGGTTGGGCATCTAAGTTCCGGATCTGTCTGAGCATCAAATTCTTGTATTCTTTTTGTGAGTTCGGCTCTGACTAATCTGATAGTTCCATCTGAGTAACAAGGTAGATCCTCAAAGCGCATAAATCTTTTCTTGCCATTCTGATTCAAAAATATAATTCCCAGCTGCCTTCTCAAAAGAACTTTGAATGTTGGGTAGTGGTCTACCAGAAATATGTCTTGCTCAGGAGCTTTCAGGCCAACTTTAACCAATGCACACTCAATTGCCATTTGAAAGTCTCTTAGACACATCCCAATTGAGCGGCGATTCATGCTTCTGACCAGGGCGGCGACTGCGGTCTTGTGAGTCAGACGTTTCTTAATCTTGTTTTTCAACTTGTTGTGATGAAACTCGATGTCGTCTATGTTTGCATAATCAAGGTCAGTTTCATGCAGTTCTTGAACAGTTCCGTCTTCTTTGAGTACTTCAAAAGCAGGAGTGAATACCCAGGCTCTTTTATACATGTGAATGTTATTGATCTTTACAATCTTCGATTTAGACCAATATTTACTTTTATCCCTCTTTTCCCTCAGCATCATCTTATTATATTCTGCTTGTTTTGCTCGAGATGCATCGGTCATGACCATTAGAAGATGTCCTCTGTAAGACCCCGGTCTCTTTCTGAAGACCATTTTAAATCTTTCTTCTAAGAAGGGGTTCTGAAACTATTCAACCGGGAACTTTCTGAAAAACTCTTTTAACCCTTGGATCAGAGGTTCTTCTAATTCAGCGGGAGGAGCTTCAAGATGTTTCATAACTCGAGACCTCTGGTCCTGCCTCATCTCTTCTCTGATCTCTACAACCAGAGATTGCACACCACCCTTAGAATAACACCGAACCCAATCAACGTCTATCATATCGTACGTTGCGGTGACATCTCTGGTATCAAAACAATCTACAGTTCGGGGCTCTGATGCTTCGTCAGTATGAGGTGGTGGAATTGATTGAGTTGGAAAGGTTGTTTGGACTGTTGGGGTAAGTTGAACTGGTGGGATTTCTTGGACTGTAGGAGTGGTTTGGATTGTTGGGGTTTCTCTGGGACTAGAGGATGTGGTTTGGATAGCAGAAATAGTTTCTTCTTGAGGCGCTTGTGTAACATCCTCGAATTCAGTTACTGTAATTTGGATCTATTTAGGCGGATAATTTATAATTAAGTTGAATTATGAGCAACTATTATGTATTTGGGATATTTAGAAAGTTTGTTGTTGTTTTAAGAAAATTTGAACTCTGAATTATTATTATGGAGTATTAAGATTATAAAAGTTAGTAATGATAAATTTAAGAATAAATCAGTATTTTATGGAACCGGTTAAGTTGAGGGGTAAAATGTGCAAAATGGTGAAAATGAGAATAAAAGGCAAAAGCCTATCATTTTGATGGTCACTCTCTCTCTCTACACTTTCTCTCTCTAGAATTCTCTCTACTTCTCTCTACGATATCTCACAAACCGACCGGCCGATTATCGAGATTTATACGTCATCGGAAAGATCTCGAGGAGTACAACAACAATCTACGGCTGGATCTTTGATTTTGTACGAATTGAGGTAAGAATCGACCCTTTTAAGTTTGTTTATTTCGGTTTTGAAGAACTTAGAATTCGAATCTGTTATTTTATGTGAATTGGAGCTAGTTTTGTTTGAAATCTTGCAAGAATATGATAGTATATGTATAATAGGATCGAAACTAGGCATAATACATGACATATCGTTGATTTTAGGCTTTGAAATGAAGGATTTACGTTGTAGATATGAACAAACTCGAAAATACCAAGAACACAGTCGAAATACAAGAACAAACTCGATTTTGGTACTAGATTCGAGCATGTATTCGAGTTTAACACATGGAATTCGAGTTTAATCACCTAAATTCGAATTTAGGACACTAAATTCGAATGACATTCGAATTTAACCCCTAAGGGTTCGAGTTTGTCCTCAAATTCGAAGGAAATTCGAGTTTAACCCCTCAAATTCAAGTTTAATGCCTAAAAATTGAAAACCACTCTCTAAACTCGAATATTTTGAATGAAACCCATAAATAACACATAAAATAACAAGAGTTATTCAAAGGATAAGGTGTGAACATGAGATGGGCTCAAACTTAGTTGTAGTTCGAATTTGGACATAGACCCGAAATGGGGAAAATATTGCAAAACTTACAAAAATTGGTCTTATGAATTTAAACGGCTTTTGACTCGAGGTATTGTTGTAACTAATTTAACAGGTCCCTTGTGGTGTTGTTTAACCCATAGTGGGGTACTTGGTGGATCCGGTTGAAAGCCCGATGAGAAATAATATCGGTTAAAAGTTTAATTACGCACTCACAGTGAGTACAGTAGATTTCGCATGTTTATATCTGTTTTATGTTAAACTTTGCCTGCTGAGACCTGTTGCTTCATTAATTTGTTTGGAATTCTACTAACTTGCGTAGATTTAGATGCACATTCATACTTGTTGCATGTCCTTTCGATTATTGTGCATCTAGTGATGGACCGGTGGGTCGCATCGATTACTCTGATGTTACTGCGCTATATGACGTGGAGCTGATCCCTCCTAGGCCCGGTAGGCAGTATGTCATCCCCGATCGTACGTTTGTCTCAGATGGTATATTTAAAGCCGAGCTTTGGGCTCGAAGGGGCTGCGGCTCTGGTCCGTACTTGGTGTACGAAGAGGGTATCCGATGTTTGTCATCTGTGTTACCCTTGGGCTTCATAAAAATTTATAAAACGCGTAATCTTTGTATTCACTAAGCCATTGCTTATTCCCCAGTTGTTTATTTTTATTTTTACAGGAAAGGGAAAATCGGCAGCTGGACCTTCTAGTTAGGTCATTTGTGAAGATTCGGAAGATTTGATACTATTTAATCGGTAATCATGCTTTGGGACAGTGTTATATTATATTCTGGATGTTGTAATAATTGTATTGGGTATGTAGACTTAGACATGGTACCTTGTAGCACCGTAGGGTGTTTGACACTGTTGCACTACTTTAATTATGTGTTTTAATGCTTCCGCACTTAAACTAGGTTATCAGATCATTATGTTATTGCATGTTGATGATTAATCCTGGGAGTTTTGTGAATGGTGGTTGTTGTGGCAAGGGTGTTACAGCTTGGGTTGGGGAATTCAAAAATTCAAACGAGGAAGATGATTTCTGCGGTGACTCAGGTTCAGGCTTTGGAGTAATTGGATGATAGTCTTCATCAATATCAGAGTCTGTATCAGACACCAATATGATTTCGACCTTTTCATATATAGGATCGTACTCCACCATCGCTGACATTGGATCCAACGGAGCCGGACCTTCAACCAACGGTTCCTCTTCTATCATGTCTTGAGCCCCAAACCTCTGTTCCCCCCGACCCTTGGATATCTGCTCCCTCTGATTTGGCTCCCCCTACAATCATTATTGGGTCCTCAAACTGAATTTTTCGTCGTTTCTCCCCCTCATGGTGATCAGGGTCGTCTTGATCGTCATGTTTGCGTTTTTGAGATTCAGCCTGAGGACGACACTGAAGCTCTATCACAGCAGACTCAAGATGGTCCATACGGGAGTTGATTTGCTCCTGGACTTGTAGAATCAATCTTGTCAGCGCATCTATCTTGTCTGAGAGATCGAAAATTTGTGCTTGGACTGAACGGGTTCCTGGTGGAGGCAGATTCTCAGAAGCGACACCCTTACCCTTAATAAATGAGAGAAGGGTGGTATGTCTTTCTTCAGCAGCTTCCTTTTGGGCGTCTAGGTCAGCCTGAGTGACAACTCCAGCAGCACGCAGAGCTGCTGTTAGCATCTCGAGATTAATCTCGGGACGACATGAAGTTGACGGTATTTGAGATGCAACTTCAGGTCTTCCTTCCATCACTTCTGGCTCTACTGCGGGATGCTCAGATCTGGAAGTTTGTGGAGCTGCCACGAAGGCAGCTCGTTCATCTGTGGACACCACGAAGGCGTCATGCTGAGTGTGTGGGGGTGGGGAGTGAGCTGTGGTCGAAGGAAATGTGGTCACTGGGGGCGATATGTGACCGATTTCAACACCACGACTCTCCGAGTGAGAGGGTGATGGAGTATGTGCTAATTCCCCGTGGAATGAAGTAATGTCCTTTTGAGAGGACACTAAGTGGGTGGTTGGGGTTGTTTCGACCATTGGACTGATGGTCTTATGAGGGGTTGTCCGGCTTATTGGGCTTAGATCTCCCTCGGATGTTACCTCAACCCCTTTCAATAAGACAGAGACGGTCCGTTCAGAGTCGGCCGCCTCTGCTTCCTCACCTACTTCTCCCTCTCTCACCTCAACAACCTCCTGCTCACTCATACCCAAGGATTGTTGTACTTCCGCCTCATCTCCCTCTGACTCACTCACTCGAGCCTCACCTTCGGATTGGTTAGGCTCAGTTGGTTCTGACAAAGCCTCATCCGGATAAAACTCCCTGACATATTCCCTAACCCTTTCTGTTTGTACTGCTCTTTGTAGCAGAGATAGAGGAATAGGCATGACCGGAACTGTGGGATTTCCCTTTGGAAGATTTAGCTTTTGAATTGTAGCGGTCATGTATACGTCAGCCTCTGGTCTCTCATGGATATAATCATCATTATCCATCGCGTACTAAATGATTAGCTGAACAAATCTCTAAAGAGGTATGTATTTGCGTCCTCGCTTGGTTCCTCTCTCCAGATTGACTCTCTTTAATTCTTCAAATAGAAATGCAGCATAACCGTAGTGACGATCATAAGCGAACGCTGCAAACATTAAAAGTACTTGAATTGATGCCGAGTCATGACCAACATGTTTCGCGGTGAAACATTTGTTGATGATGTCGAATAGAATCCTCTAATGAGCTTGAAGGTTCTTCGTTCGGAAATCTGATGGCTTTGTTAGAGGGTCATCATATCCCAGAGCTTTGATTTCTTCCAGGGATTCTATTAGAGAAGGGATTGGGGCAAAGGTAAGTCGGGATAGTGAAAAGGCTTCAGCTGGGAGGCGGAGAATGTGGCAGATGGTTGCGGTTGTGATTTTGACTGTAACGCAGTCAATTGTAGAGGTGAAGTAGGGTTCGACATCAGACACAAACTTGAGATGATGCCAGAACTGTTGGAGGTATATTTGGGGTACGTAGATAGGGAGTAATATAGTGGGTGGTTTTTGAGAATATCAAATGCGATATTCTCGGCTTCACGGCGAAGGGTGGATATGTCAAGTTGCCAGTTATGGGCGAAAAACTCGACGAATTGTGATTGAGGTAGGATGGACTCTTCTGGGAGTTGGGCATTATTGTTAGGGATTGGTGAATGGGACATGGTTAGAACGACAGTGGGTTCCATGTGTCCTGTAGAAATGCATCAGAGTTAGAATAGAAGACTTAACAGGATAAGACATTGATACTAAGTCTGGGATAAGTGTAAAATAGAAACTGTCTGTTCTATTTAAAGCATCGGGTCTTTATCAGTAGAATGAGAATTCTACTGAATAAAGTCCAAAGTCAATCGTTAAGAGACCAATGTTAGAACAGGCATTTTCACTCAAACACTGATCCTAACTCTAACCAATGGTGCAAAGGACTTGAAATATTTTTGGATTTTTGATTTTGGATGAAAATGTAAAAATGGAAAAAAATTTAAAAAAAATGCTAAGTGATGAATTTCGGATGAGTCGAATTTCGGATGTACAGTGTTCCGAATTCGGTTCAGACCGAAATCCGGATGATGATGCATGGAAATGTATAGAAGGGGACCAAATTCGGATGGAAGTAGAATTCGGATGGGGACCGAATTCGGGCTGTATCCGAATTCGGATGCACAGAGAATGATAATGGAAAACTTAGAAAAATAATTGAGAATTTGAACAATGCTGATATGGACCGAATTCGGATACACAGTGGTCCGGATTCGGATGAACAGTGGTCCGAATTCGGATGCACAGTGGTCCGGATTCGGATGGAACAATTGAAATTTTTGAAATTTTTCTAAGTAAATTCATCCGAAGTCCAGAATGGTCTGAATTCGGATGGTCCGAAATAGACACTTAGAAAAATTTTCAGCATTTAATGTTCATGCACACATGCAACGTGAACAGTTCAAAAATGTACAAAAATACATGAAAATGCAGATCCTAGTCTAAAAACATGCAACGAACATTTTACTTAACTACACTATGTTAAAAATAATAGATTAAATGTCCTAAATTAAGCAAAAACCAAAACTAAAAAACTTTAAAATTTTGAAAATCGAACACACTAAATAGGTAGTTATATACTGAAATAAAGTGAAAAAGAACATACCTGATGGTGCCAAACACTGAAAATGCAAGAAAATTGAAGAAAAACGGAATCTTGATGAGCTTGATTGATCGATAATGGTGGAACGGCGGTGGGTAGAGCGACGGTCGAGAGAGAGAGAAGGAAGAAGAAATCTTAAAGAAGAAGGAAGTGGGTGGGTTGACCGTTGACCCACCTATTTAAATGAAGGGCGGGTCGGGTTGGGAGTAAAGGTCCGCGCCAAATAGAGTGAAATGGGCCATCTGGTTTTAAAGAAAAGATCGTTTAAAACAAAGTTGGGCCAAACCTAAACTTATTACAAAAAAGATTTTACCAAAGGAAAGAAAACAAAAAAAAAAGCCCAAGAGAAAAAAAATCTTTTTGAATTTTGAAGAATTTTCTTTGAAAAACAAAATAGTTAAGGAAAATATTTTTGTGATTTTTTTATAGAATTAATTGAGACAAAAGAAAATTAGAAAGATAAAATGAAATAAAGAATAAAATATTTTTGGCTTTTTGATATATTAAAAAAAATAAAATCTTCTTGTGATTTTCGTGACATATTATATTAAACCTAAAATTTAAAAATTAAGTAACCTAAAACTTTAAGTTATAGAGAGATTAAAAGCAACAAAAAAAATTATAAACTAACATCCTAATTATACTCCCCTCAAATAAACAGCTATCCTTTTTCTTTTGTGTTTCAGATAAATTTCTTGAATGTTTTCAACCTTTAAGATACAGACAAACCTGGATAAATTTGCGTCCCACTCAGTGATGAACAATTCATATAGCTATTTGTCAGGATCATTAATTATTAAAGATGTACATAGATAAGGAAATATTGAAATTTAATTTTGCGACACAACCCTCAAATTTAAATAACAGATATTTTCTAAAATAAAGGAATTTCAAACATTAATGTTTGAAATAGAATTATTTCAGATAATGTCTGATATTTAACTAGAAGGTGGATTCAACATACCGATATGTGATACTAAAAACTGAAACGAGGTTCGTCTAAAGCTTTAGTAAAGATATCAGCAAGTTGCTATTCCGTGCCAACAAAATATAACTCAATCGTTCCCTTTTCTACATGATCTTTAATAAAATGATACCTGATATCTATATGTTTCGTTCGTGAGTGCTGCACGGGATTGCAAAAGATAGCAATCGCACTTCGAGAATCGCAGTAGATTGGGATGTTGGTGAGCAAGAATCCATAATCACGAAATTGTGTTCTCATCTACAGCACTTGAGAGCAACAGCTTGCAGCTGCTACATACTCAGTTTCAGCTGTGGATGTTGAAACACAATTCTGCTTTTTGGAGGACCAACTCATCGGTCTGTTTCCCAAGAACTGTATTCTGCCTGATGTGCTTTTCCTGTCAATTCTACAACTTGCAAAATCAGCATCCGAAAAGGCAGTAAGATCAAAATCAGTTCCCTTTGGATACCAGAGACCAAGATCGGGTGTACCCTTAAGATAGCGAAAAATGCGTTTTACCGTAGTTAGGTGTTATTCTTTTGGGTCGGCCTGAAAACGAGCACAAAGACATGTTGAAAACATTATATCAGGTGTACTAGCAGTCAGATATAGTAAGGATCGTATCATCCCTCTGTAAGTTGTATTATCGACACTTTTCCCAGAAGGTTCGGTGTCTAACTTACAGTTGGAAGCCATGGGAACTGTGATACTTGTGCAAGAGTCTAACTTATACTTCTTGAGAATCTCAAGAGTATATGTCAACTGGTTCACAAAAATCCCATTTTCAAGTTGTTTGACTTGTAATCCGAGGAAAAAGTTTATTTCCCCCATCATACTCATCTCGAACCTGGACTTCATTAGAGATGCAAAATCCTTACAGAAGTTACTGTCAGTAGATCCAAATATAATGTCGTCAACATATATTTGAACTAGCATTATGTGCGGGCCTTCCCTTTTTGTGAATAATGTTGTGTCCACCAAACATTTGCTAAAACCAGCAGAGATAAGAAAGTTAGAGAGACTGTCATACCATGCGCAAGGTGCTTGTTTCAAACCATAGAGGGCTTTGTCTAGCACATAAACATGGTCAGGTTTATGTGCCTCAACAAATCCTTGTGGTTGTTCAACGTACACCTCTTCATTAAGTTCACCGTTAAGAAAGGCTGTCTTGACGTCCATCTGGTACACTTTGAAGTCTTTGTGTGCCGCGTACGCCAAGAAGATTCTGATAGCTTCAATCTGTGCAACTGGAGCGAAGGTCTCGTCAATCTATCTCTTCTTGTTGTCGGTAGCCTTTGGCGACAAGTCTCACTTTGTTTCTTATCACGATGCCGTTTTCGTCTCATTTGTTCTTGTAGATCCACTTCATTCCGATAATTGTTCGGTCTTTGGGTTTGGGAACTAACCACCGTACTCGGAGCTGTTCAAACTGGTTGAGCTCTTCTTGCATTGCAACAATCCAGTCCGAGTCTTTTAAGGCTTCATCCACACGAGCAGGCTCTATCATACTAAGGAATGATGCAAAGAGACATTCATTAGTAGACGCCCTTCGGGTTTGGACACCGGTTAAGACATCACCAATGATTTGATCGATTGGGTGACTTCGGGTCCATTTTGTCTAATGTGGAAGGGGTGAACGAGATGGAATCTCAGTGGTGAGAGTGGGAATGGAGGATGATTCATGGTCAATGGTTTCTAGTGAAGGTACCACTAGTTCCGGTTCGGGTTCAATAAGTTCTAGTGAAGAAAGGATGTTTGGCATCATGTGTGAGGGTATTTGGGCCAAATTCAGATGGGTCCGAAATAAGGTATTCAAAATTTAGTAAAATAAATTCTAAGTGTTGGAATCCGGATGGGGTCCGAATTCGGATGTGGTTCGAAATTGATAAAAGGATTCGAATTTAACATGGTTCGAACTTAGGATGGGGTTCGAACTTAACCTTTCGAATTTGTATGATCCGAACTTGGCATGATTCGAACTTGACTTGGGGACCAAATTAGAATTCATGAAAGGTTAGTATATATTGAAAAACCGTAATATATTATGGATATGAAAGTAATGAAATTAAGTTATCAGATCATTACGTAATTGTATGATTGGTGATTAATCCTGGGTGAATTGTAAATAGTGGTTAATGTGGCAAGGGTGTCACAACGTATAGATTTGATGGTTGTGGGTATGAAGTGGATGAAGATGGATCAGATAGAATTTGGGGTGCAGTTGAATTGTTGGATGTGTTACCTATAGGAGAAGAAACATTAGAACTAGGACCAAAGAATTCTACATAAAAAGGATCAAATAAATTAACTAATTCAGAAGGAGAAAAAGAAGTAGATTGAGAAGAAGAGTCTCCAGGCATTGGTGTGATGCGTGGTCCTGATTGATCAACTTCGGGTGCCAGTTCAGTCAATTCATCAAATGTGACATGCACACTTTCATTGACTGTCCTGGTGCGAGTATTGAATGCACGATATGCCTTCGAGTTGGATGAGTATCCAATGAAGATCGCTTCATCTGCTTTCTCGTTGAATTTCCCGAGGTTGTCTTTGTCATTAAGCACATAGCACCTGCAACCAAATACACGTAAGTACTTGATAAAAGGTATTTTATTCAAGAAGAGTTGATATGGAGTTTTATTAAAATGCTTATGGATTATGGAGCGCATCTGCGTGTAGCAAGCTGTTGACACGGCTTCGGCCCACAAGAACCGAGGTAGCTTTGAATAAGTCAGCATTGTACGTGCAGCTTTCACAAGGGTACGGTTACGCCTTTCTACGGCTCCATTTTGTTGAGGTGTTCTAGCAGCAGAATATTGATGCTGAATACCTTTGGATCAAAGGAAGCCCTCTACTACCGAATTCTTGAATTTTGTGCTGTTGTCAGATCGGATTGATTGAACGGACAACTGCTGTTGGGTTTCGACACTCTTAATAAAATCGATGATTTCTTGAGCTGTCTCATCCTTAGATCGCAAGAATTTAACCCAGGTATATCGTGAGTAGTCGTCAACGATAACCAACACATATCGCTTTCCATTTATGCTTTGGGTCCGCATTGGTCCGCGTAAGTCCATATGTAGTAACTCCAACACTCTATTTGATGATGGTTCAGGTTTTGGTTTGTGAGATGATCATTTCATCTTTCCCTTCTCACATGCTCCACACAGATGGTCTTTTTCATATCTTAGTTCTTGGAGTCCTTTCACCAGTTGTTTAGCAGCCAGCTTGTTGATGTTCTCAAAGTGTAAGTGGGATAGCCTACGATGCCACAACCAAGAGTCTTTTGACGAGGCTTTTGACAGAAGGCAAATGCTATCCTTATCCATAAGCTTAGCTACATCTATGGTGTAAAGGTTAGAGTTACGGGAACTAGATAAAATTTCTTTACCATCCATACTCTTAACACTACAGTTCTTAGCCCTAAATGTAACTTCTAATCATTTATCGCAGAGCTGACCTATGCTAAACAGATTATGTGATAATCCCTCAACATAGTCAACACTCTTGATGACTAGATTATTTAAGATTAAATCCTCGTATCCTTTTATGTGAGCAATGTGACTGTTTCCGAACTTGATTGCCCACAGTATTGTTCTACTATATTGGACAACAATTCTCTTCTCCTAGTCATGTTCTTGGAACAACCGGAATCCATATACCAGATGGATTTTGCCTGAAAAACAAACATATACATACAATGAAAATCTATAAGCATTCAAACAGATCCATCTTAAATTAACATTCAAACCGTGTTCTGAACTGAGCTGTCCAGAAAACATGATGATTTTAGACCGGGTCCTGAGCTGTGTGCACAGAAGCCAAACGTGCCGGTTTAAGCACAACCGACAAGCAGAAGAACGGGTCCTAGCCTATGATAACTAGAAGCCAGTTCATTGAAGTACGGGTTTTGATCTGAAGTAACCAACAACCATCTGCGTTAAGATCACACATGTCAAGATCTAAAACTAATTAACCAAGACTAACTGATTTGAATTTATCAGAGTATAAATCAATAATCTTGCTTTGAATCAAAGTTTAATTAAGAAGTTTGCGGAATAACACTTAATTATTTTAACAAAAAACTTTCAGAATCAATAATGAATAAAACATAAGAAGTAGTCAAGACTGTTTGTATTGCTGAATTCAATGATTACAATCACCTCTAATCTGTTTGATTAGACGAAGAACACAGACTGTTCTTAGGGTTTTACAACCTTAGAGGCTTATGAAAACTTAATCAACAAAGCAATTACAGACTCAAATATGCAGAAAACTCCTATGCAATAGGAAGACCTATTCTATGTATTTATATTGCTTCTTGATATGTTTCCTTGACGAACCATGACTTCTCTGATAGTAGATATGCTGGAATCTTTGAATATATATCTTTTCCTGAAAATCAGCACTTTCTGTTTATGAAACTGTTGAGCAGCTTGAATCACTTGACAGAATGAACAGAGCAGCTCGAGTTGATTTACTCTGGCACCTTGAACTTTTACACTGGCAGCTCGAGTTTCTTCAACTAGCAGCATGAACTTTGGATTTACATAAAAACTCTACTAACAGTTTGAGAAGTCTAACTAACAGCTTGAACCTACTTAAACTATTTCCCAACAATCTCCCCCTAACTTAAATTCTTTACACAAGACTTTAAGTTCTATACAAAAATGGAAATGAATAAGTAAACTGTTATTTACAAACCAAGGCTTTCAAAAACTTATAACTGTGCAAGTTTCTGATCTACAGCCTTCAAAAATTCTTTCTTCATATCATCTCTATCACAAGATACCCTAACAGATTTTATCTGTAGTAGCATATCTTTTGGTAAATCATAAAATTCAAAATTGAAGAATATACCAGATCCATCTGAGAATTTGATTCTGTATGTCCTTGACTTGACAAACAGATCAACTTGCTTAACCTTTTTCTCTTTCTTCACAGCATCCTCTATATCTTTCCTTGCAAATTCAGGATCAACAATTATTTTTAGATCTTTAATTACTTGCTTCACTTGTGGTAAAGCAGATCTAACTTGTGTCACTGACCCAATATTATGCATCTTTGTTAGCTCATCTCTGGTCAACTTCTGAACCATCTGCCAAAATGTATCAAATTCTTCTTCTGGTCCAGACTCCCTTCTTACAACAAAATTAACTCTTAAGTCACGGTTGTCCAGTGACTTGGCATACCAATAGTTGATCAGAGGCTTTGTGAAATCATGTTGATCAATCAACTTCTCTATCTCCATAGCTTTTTGCAGTTGTTGCTCAAACAACACTCTTTTAACTTGATGTAGCTTTGCTTGTGATGATGGCTCAGATGTAGGAACAGAAGCAACAGCTTGATCAGTAGGAGCAGGAGCACTGACAGCAGCTTCAGTTTGAACTGGTTCTTTTGATGGTTGGACTTCTTGGGAGACTTTTGTTTTCTTTCTTTTCTCCATTTTTTGTCATGGATTTCTTGCAGCCTTTCAGTAGTCATGGACTGAGCCATTTTCTTGGGAATACCAGCTGCAAAGGCAAAATTGATTAAAAATCTTCTGTGCTCAGCCTTGGAGTGCCCTGTTGGCAGCTTTCTCTTCTTTTCTCCTTGTTTACCCACAAACCCCTTTAGGTAATCACCTAGAGTCTCATCATCATCCATTGGGGGCTGGGTTTGCTGATCTAATTCTCTATCCTGCTCTTCTGCTAACCGTTTGGCAACTTCAGCATCAAAGGCAATTTGGGCTTCTTTGGAAGAAAATTTGTGCTTTGGAGACTCAATAAGAATGCCCTTGCCCTTGTCTTTTGCAGCAGAAGATGTAGCTTGGACTGTACTGATTGGAGCATGAACACCTTCCCTTATGACAACTCCAGTTGCTTTTGGTGCAGCAGCTTGAGTTTCTAGGCTAACAGCTTGAGAAGCTGTTGGGACTGTTAGCCTAGAAGGTGGAACTGTTGAGGCTGCTTGGACTGATGTTGTTGGAGCTGCTTGGACTGATTCAGGAACCTCCTGATTCTCCCCCTTTTTGGAAGCATTGGTTTGGTCAGGAGGACCTACAACCTTTACCCCTTGGGTTTGAATCAACTGCTCTAATTTCATGATCTTATTCCCATAGAGGGTAAACCCTCTATGGAGATAATCCATTCTTTTATTTTGAGCCGTCTCTGCCTGCTTGAGTGCAAATATCTGAGCTCCCTGTGCAGCAATGATGGACATTTGATATTCCAACATAGCTACAACAGGTTTCAGCTTGGGATCCGTCAACAGCATGAGTTGCAGACTAGTGTCAAGATCAGAAAACACCTGTGGTGCTTGTGATTATCACTGACATTAATACCAGAAGTAGAAACTTCTGGGCCCCTCTGTTCTTGGTTCTGGGGACTTCCAGCTTGTGTTTGCACACTGGCTGTTGCCATGGGTGTGGTCTTAGTGATGTTGGCACTGTCCTGTGCCTCTTTTGTAGAAACAGCAGTGGTGCCAGCCACAGAACCCATATGAACAGTCTCTGAAGAGATGTTCACCTCCTGAGTGAGGATGGGAGTTCCCTCAATTGGTTCCCTTTGGATATTCTGTGCAGAAGTGTCCTCCTGCACAGGGATATATGGCTCTTGACTAGGGGCTGAGGAGGAAGGAGCTCCTGGTCCCCTTTTCCTTTTATATAGAAATTTAAGTGGGCGTGATGGCTGTACAAAAGGATCAGAAGGAATTTGTGTATCATAAGGAGGGGGTTGGGATCCTGGGGGTGTAGCAGTGATGATAGGCCGAGCCTGCTCAGGACCCTCTCCTCTGTTTCTTGGAATGATGTTCATCATTGCAGAGGGCAATGGAACATCAACGCTAAAAAAGTTGGCACTTTGTTTCAAAAGTCTCTTTATAGAAGATAGTGAGTGCCTGTGGGAAACATGTATCCTCTTATGTAAATGAGAAGTGGTGCAAGTGTGTGCAATGATTTCTGCCAAAAATCTGGGATACATCAAAAATTTCCCACTCTTTAGGGAATGATGCCTTAACATCCCCTGAAAAATCATGTTAGAAAAATTGAACCGTTGGCCTGTTGAAAAGCACACTTAGGTAGTGGCAATATTAGAAGAAAATTCTGACCAACCAGTTCTTTTGTGGCTCATACACTGCTGAATAATATGTACAAGGTATTTCCATTTAGGAAAAAAATGGGCTTTTAAGAAAGTAAAAGAATCAGCAGGACCCCTATAGCCTACATCATAAAGACCAGTATGTAAAACATCAAGGGTTAGGTCTGTTATACCTGTGGCATCTTGAAGATGCAAATGGCGCCGAATGGATTCCTCAGTAATGGTGATGGGAGTGCCATCAATATTGGAGAGTATAGAAGGAATTCCATTGTTGGATTGAACAGTGGCCTGGTTCCAGAACTGTTCTATATGCGATATGTATATTGTGGGGTTTATATTGAGTGCATGATGGATATGGGAGTGACGAAGAAAGTCCATCATGTCATGGAACGTTGAAGGTCTAAATGCTTTAGAGTGTAGGGAAGACAGTTGTGTTCCTTAACAAACTCCATTGAAGATCAAACGAAGGGTTTAGGGTTTGCAAAGAAGTGTGTGTGAATCGTTCAGAGGGAAGAGAAAGGCCGTGGAAGAAAATTTTGTAATTGGTAGTTACAACTGAACGAAACTGGGACCTTTAAAGGTTTTGAAAAAGGTTGGGTCCCGCGCACACACATTTTAAAAATTACCTAACTACCCTGCACACTTTGACAGATCAAGTGAGTAACTAGCAGTCCGAGAAAATGAACTAGCAGCTTGAGAAAATACTCAAGCTGTTAGTAGAAAATTATGCATCCTTTTAATGGAACAGTGACTCCCCCTTAAATAAGCATACTAATTAGATAATAATGAAAACAAATTAATCCATGTTTACCATACCTATATTTGATACCAGAAAAGTGAACCTTCCTACATCAAAAGGTTTTGTAAATAGATCAGCTAACTGATCATCAGTATGTATTTTGGTAACTTGGATTAACTTCTTTTCATTACAATCTCTTATAAAGTGAAATCTGATTTCTATATGCTTGGTTTTTGGGAATTTCACTGGGTTTTGCACAATGCTGATTGCACTTGAATTGTCAATATAAATAGGAGTGGATAAGAAATTCATACCATAATCTCTTAGCTGATTTTGGATCCACATTACCTGTGAGCAGCAGCTTGCAGCTGCTACATATTCAGCTTCAGTGGAAGATGTGGACACAGTTGTCTGCTTTTTGCATTGCCAAGAGACCAGTCTTGCTCCTAAGTATTGACATCCACCAGTTGTGGATTTTCTGTCAATGTTGCATCCACCATAGTCACTGTCAGAATAAGCAGTTAGTACAAGGGGAGAGTCTTTAGGATACCATAGGCCTAAGTGTGGTTGGCCTTTAAGATATCTAAAGATTCTCTTAACAGCAACCAAGTGAGAATCCTTTGGAGAGCATTGAAACCTAGCACACACACAGACAGCAAACATAATATCAGGTCTGGAAGATGTTAGATACATAAGAGATCCTATAAGAGATCTGTATAAGTGAATATCCACATCTGTGCCATCTTTGTCTGTATGAAGCTGCTTGTGAGGATCCATTGGAGTGCTTGCAGCTTTGGTGTCTTGATACCCAAACTTGTCCAGTATGTCTTTTACATACTTTGATTGGCTTATGAAGAGTCCAGTGGGCTTCTGCTTGACTTGTAATCCCAGAAAGAAAGTGAGTTCTCCCATTGAACTCATTTGAAACTTTTTGTGCATTAAAGCTTCAAACTCTTTGCACAGACAGTCATTTGTTGAGCCAAAGATAATGTCATCAACATATATTTGGACAAGTAGAATTTCATCTTTGATAGACTTAGTGAAAAGTGTTTTGTCCAGAGTGCCTCTCTTGAATCCATTCTGTAGAAGGTAGGATGACAGAGTGTCATACCATGCTCTGGGAGCTTGATGGAGACCATAGAGGGCCTTGTCTAGCTTGTAAACCCTGTCTGGATACTTGTAGTCTTCAAAACCAGGAGGTTGACACACATATACCTCCCCTTCAATTGTTCCATACAGAAAAGCAGACTTCACATCCATTTGATACACTTTAAAACCTTTGAAGCTTGCATAGGCCAAATATAGTCTGATGGCTTCAATTCTTGCTACTGGAGCAAATACATCATCATAATCTATGCCTTCTTCTTGAGTGTACCCTTGTGCTACAAGCCTTGCTTTATTCTTGATGACTATCCCTCTCTCATCTTTCTTATTTCTGAACACCCATCTTGTACCAATTGCTCTCTTACCTTTAGGAAGATCCACCAGAGTCCATACATTCTGAATCTTGAACTGTAGAAGCTCTTCTTGCATAGCCTCAATCCAGGATGAATCTTTTAATGCTTCTGATGCCTTTTTAGGTTCTAGTTAAGACATGAAACAGGCATTCTCAAAGGCAGCTAGACTGAATTCAGGAACAGCTTGTTCAGCAGCAGCAGTCTCATTTTGAACCATTTTCCTTGTTTGTACAGGAGTGCTTGGATCACCCAGTATTTGATTGAGAGGATGATACTTGTGAACTCTTAGTGTAGGCTCTCTCTCTCTCTGTCTGAAAAGAGGTTCCAAGATTTGTAGCATCTCCATCAGGACCAGTGAATGGATCAGCTTCTGGAACAGCTTGACTAGAATCTGGGACTGTTTCCCTTTGAGTTGGAGCTGTTCTTTCAGGACTTGGGAGTGGCACTTCAGAGTCTGGATTTGTATCCTGTGAAGCATTCAGAACCCCTGGAGGGTCACATGACAGAAGTGGAAGAGTGATGTATTCATCCCATTTGGTTGAATCTGCAGCAGTTTGAAACTTTGTGCCAACAGCTTGAGAATTTGTATTGGCAGCATGAGAATTTGTGTTGGCAGCTTCAAACCTGTATGCATCAGCTTCTGCAGTATACTCAACAAAGCTCAGAGAATTTGTTAGTGAATCCAAGTCAAACAACCAATCAGGACCAGTGCCTTTGATATTTGCAGTATTTTCATTAAATTCAACATTGGCACTTTCTTCAATGGTTTTAGACACACTGTTATATACTCTATAGGCTTTGCCTTGATTTGAGTATCCTACAAACAATCCTTCTTCATCCTTACTTTCAAACTTTCCTAAGTGAGTCTTAGTGTGAAGAATAGTACATGGGCATCCAAAAGGCTTGAAGAAAGCTATTAGGGGACTTCTGTTATGGAATAACTCATAAGGAGTTTTCCCTTGTGATTGGACAACCTGAACCCTATTCAGAACATAACAGGCTGTATTGACAGCTTCTGCCCAGAAAGTCATTGGCAGTTTTGAATCAGCTAGCATTGTTCTAGCTGCCTCAATTAATGTTCTGTTCTTTCTTTCAGCTACACCATTTTGCTGTGGTGTTCTTGGTGCACTATATTGCCTAGCAATGCCTTTGGACTCACAGAAACTGTTTAGAATGTGATTTTTAAATTCAGTTCCATTGTCTGATCTTATCACCTTAACTTTTGAGTTGGATTGATTTTCTATCTTAAGGATAAATAACTTAACTAGCTCAGCAGTTTCATCTTTGGACCTAAGAAAGTAAACCCAAGTGAATCTGGTGAAATCATCAACAATTACTAAACAGTATGCCCTTTTATTCAAACTCAAAACAGATGTTGGACCAAATAGATCCATATGAAGCAACTGAAGAACAGATGAGATTGAATTTACTTCTTTGGCCTTATGAGAAGTTTTGTGTTGCTTGCCTTTAAGACATGCTACACAAGGATCATCACATATGAACTCCTTTTGTGGTAAGCCTCTTACCAGATTCTTTTTTACTAAAACATTCTTGGACTTGAAGTTCATGTGACACATCCTTCTATGCCAAAGAGCAGACTCATTGGATGATGCTTTGGATATCAAACAGCTTAAAGTATTTGATTTAGATAACAGATCTGTGTCCAGACAGTAAACATTGTCCTTTCTTGGTGTTCTTAGTAAAACATGATTTTCAGGAATTTTGAAATCTTTTGAAAGGATAATGCACTCAGAATCTGTAAACAGAACAATGTTTTGTTTGTCACAGATTTGAGAGACACTTAATAAATTATACTTAAGCTGTTCAACATACAAAACATCATGGAATATCATGTTGCATGCATTAACAGTACCTTTACCTGTAACCTTACCTCCTTTTGAGTTGCCTCCAAATGCAACAAATCCTCCATCAAAGCCTTTGAAGTTTGACAAGCATTCAGAATTGCCTGTCATATGTCTAGAGCATCCACTGTCCAAATGCCATCTTGTTTTATGAGGAGACCTGTGGTTGCCCTGCACAAATAACAGCTTAGTCAGTAGTGGAGTAAACCCAAACCAAATTGGTTTTGGGTTGGCCTTGTATATTGACATAACTAAACACTGTTTTTGACTTTTTGTATTTTGTGAGATCTACTGATGGAGTTTTTGGAGAGTATTTAGTGAGTATATGAGGTATCCAGGTATTTTGATCATCTTTTCTTCTAACAGTCTCAGATGATTCACTAGCAGTTCCAGATTGATGCTTAACAGTCTGATCTGTGATTTTAGTGCTAACAGCTCCAGATTTTGCACTAACAGCTTCAGAATTTGGCTTAGCAGTTTGATCTTTTGCATCAACAGTTTGATCTAAGAATCTGTCCTTGACACACCATATTTGTTTAAAACTTGATTTAGGCTTTGCCAAAACTTGTTTTTGATGTGTGGACTGCTTTTTATTAACTTTTGAAAGCCTGTGATCAACTGTTTTCTTTGGAACTGATGTGGAAGGTTTCACCTTTGAATGTTTTGTCTGAGTAGGATTTGATTTTGATTGATTCACAGTCTGTTTTGCAACAGCTGGTTTATAAAAACAATCCTTGGCCAAGTGATTCTTCCTTCCACAGTGAAAACACCTTTTGACTATTTGAATTGGAGAACCAGATTTTTCTGACAATTTCTGGTTCTTGTTTCTCTGATTTCCTCTTACCTGCTGTTGTTTGGGAAACTTTTGAACACCATGCTTTTGGCATGTGCAGACAGGAACATGTTTACCTCTTTTATTATTCTTTGAGGAAGATGCAGTGTTACAGTTAGAATGTACAGAAACTTGTGGAGCAGCATTGCATACACTCATCTTCTCTTTCCCTTTCTTACTAGGGGCTTGGATCTCTATGGGTGCACTCATTGTTTTGTGGTCTTTCTCAACTGCCATAGACTCACAGTCTCTCTTTTGAATCTGATCTTCTTTTGATTCAGGACTGTTATCAAGGATAGGATCTACAATAATCATAGATTCATCTAGTGATTCATTGACAAGTCTATCAGCAACCTCACTCATTGGATGAATGTACTTGTTGTTGTATGGAGGTGGAGTAGCCCTGTATCCTATGCCTTCTTTGGGATTGACCTGAGATTTTACCCTATCTTTAAATTGGACTTCCATTAGGTGTTCCAGCTTTTGATTTGCCAACTTAAAGTTACCTAGATCTATGTTAACAGATTCTAGTTTCTTATTAGCCTCTAACACCTTTTGTTCAGTCTCTTCTACCTTTTTATTCAGAGATTCTATTTTCTTATTTAGCTCCTTTTTCTCCCATTCATGATATGTTCTATCATATCCCATTTGAATCTCATTATCCTTATAGTCATTGATCTGTTTTTCAAGATCTTCTATGGCTTGCATATATTCATATCTCCTTTCTTCCATCTTAGCTAGAGTTTTGCACATGCTCTCATTATGGTCTCTGTACTTTTTAACCATATTTTTGCATGATTGAGAGCAGAGTTTAGAATTTACCTCAGATGGTAGTTCAGTGGAGGAGACATTTGATGTTTCTGCCATTAGAGCTTGATTTTGAAACTCTTCCTCTGTCTGATCACTCCAGTCAAACACATTGTCTTCTTGAGAGACAAGTGCTGTTGATGATGATGTCTGATTGGGCTGTGAAGTCCTTGATGACTGTTGACCTTGAGATCTACATTCTCTGGCAAAGTGACCAAGTTTATGACATTTATAGCATTCAACTTTTGATTTATCAAAAGCTGGTTTGCCTTCTATTCTGGCTTGAAAGTTGGTCCTTCCAGTTCTTATAAGAAACCTTTTGGCTCTCATGGTCAGCATTGCATGTTGCCACTTTAAATCCATCTCTTCCAGATCATCTGGATGAATTTGTTCTAAGTCTTCAGCATTTAGAGCAAATAGTCCATCATTGGCAACAAAAGCCTCATAGTGAGCTTCAGCAGAATTGCCATCACCACCTGAAAAGGAATCACTGCTATTAGATTTATCAGAAGACAGAAGAGCAGTATTATGATTATAAGAAAAAGATTTCTTTTTAGCATCAATCTCAGTTTCAAACACTCTCAAACTGTTGTACAGATCATCCAGTTCTATCTCATCAAGAGTGTCTTTTGTTCTCCATTGGGCAGCATAAACTGTCCATTCTTCTCCAAGAGATCTGAGAAACTTTCTGTTGACTTCATCTTGATCCAGGCTGACTTTTGCACTTTCTAATTCACTTATCAGTTTGTTGAACCTGTCAAAGATTTGAGTAAGGTTTTCATTCTTGCCACCAGAAAAGTTCTCATACTGCTGTTTTAAAAGATCTTTTTGATTTCTCTTGGTACTGGCATTACCAGCAAATCTTTTCTCTAAAGCATTCCAAAGAGAATGAGCAGTATAAAACTTTTTGAACTGATGTTGATAAGCATTAGGAATGGCTATTTGTAAAAGTGTAAGAGCTTTCACTTCATTCATTCTAGCCTTCCTTTCAAGTTCAGTTTTTGGAGGAGTTTTGACTGGTTTTCCGTCATCATCAAGTTCTGGATCAACTACAGGAGGAAATTCAACGGCTTCCCATATGGCATAGTCAATAAATTGGATATGCTGTTGAATCCTGAGTTTCCACATCTCAAACTCAGTGGGCTTGAGCATAGGTACTTTGAGTCCCTGCCCAGATCCACTGCTGCTATTTTCAAATTCCATAGCAAAAAGATTAAAAATTTAAAAGAAAGTTTTCGACTTTGAAAAACAAAGAAAAACCTGTCTCTGATACCACTTGTCAAGATCTAAAACTAATTAACCAAGACTAACTGATTTGAATTTATCAGAGTATAAATCAATAATCTTGCTTTGAATCAAAGTTTAATTAAGAAGTTTGCGGAATAACACTTAATTATTTTAACAAAAAACTTTCAGAATCAATAATGAATAAAACACAAGAAGTAGTCAAGACTGTTTGTATTGCTGAATTCAATGATTACAATCACCTCTAATCTGTTTGATTAGACGAAGAACACAGACTGTTCTTAGGGTTTTACAACCTTAGAGGCTTATGAAAACTTAATCAACAAAGCAATTACAGACTCAAATTTGCAGAAAACTCCTATGCAATAGGAAGACCTATTCTATGTATTTATATTGCTTCTTGATATGTTTCCTTGACGAACCATGACATCTCTGATAGTAGATATGCTGGAATCTTTGAATATATATCTTTTCCTGAAAATCAGCACTTTCTGTTTATGAAACTGTTGAGCAGCTTGACTCACTTGACAGCATGAACAGAGCAGCTCGAGTTGATTTACTCTGGCAGCTTGAACTTTTACACTGGCAGCTCGAGTTTCTTCAACTAGCAGCATGAACTTTGGATTTACATAAAAACTCTACTAACGGTTTGAGAAGTCTAACTAACAGCTTGAACCTACTTAAACTATTTCCCAACAACACAACTTTGGGTACCCATCTTAATATGGGTCCTTTTGGTTAGGAGTTCAGAGAATATGGCACGTTTGCAGTTTTAGGAACCCATTTTGCAGTTATGTGTGGACCAGATGCATAGCCTTTTGGAATCCATTGATAATTGAATTTAACAGGCTTTGGAACCTTAGGCGATGAAATTACCTTCGGTTTTTTACTTTTTGAGACTTGTTTGACTTTTGCTTTGATTTTGGGCCTAGGCAAAGTAGAAGTCTCATTTTTTGTGATGGCCGATGATGCAACATTTTTTATTTTCTTTTTACGAATTCTTTTAGCAGGATAAGACACAAAAGCATTTATTTCAGGTACTTGACGTCTAAAACGAGTTGGACATAAACAAGTCACTAAATGAATACTTCAAACAGAAAATAAAATTTGTTTCATCATTACAATCATTGTTTTCAGAGATTACATGCACCCTATCTCTAGAAACAAAATCTTTTGGCATAACAGCGTTCTTCACAAAAAAAAAAAAAAAAACTTGTAAAATCTTGCATGGTTGTTTTTGGCACTCTTTTCACATGATCTGTAGGAACAAAACAACGAGAGTCAGTACGCATGGAAGACTTAGATTTTGGAGATTTTGTTTTTTCTTGGTGAGTGGGTTTCTTAGAAGACTTGGATTGAATCTGAGTCTTCTTTGAAACCTCAGCTTTGAAATGTTTTGAGCACTCACCTTTAAAACTTATAGAAGAATTTTCAATTTTAGTTTTACCTTTGTTAGATGACACGTGTGGGATTTTGACAGGACGAGAAACTTTTGGCTCTTTTAAATGATCATTTAAGCTTTGAGAAACCATGTCAAATTTTTCTTTGTAGACAGTTAATTCTACAGATTGTTAAAAACTTTGATTTACCAATTTTTCCTCACTCTTAAGAAAGACTTCTTGAATATCAATAGCTTTCTTTCGAGTTGAAGAACTTTTGTAGGAATGTAAAGATGAGGGATTGGTTTGACTGGTTCTGCTTTCATTTCAGTTTCAGAATAACTAGACAAGAAATCTTCCTCTAGAGTGGGTACTCGATAAGGATAACTCTCGTTTAGTTCTTCATATTTAAAAGATATTTCTTTTTCTTTATTTTCATTACGTTTCTCATCCTCTTGGCTTAAGACTTCTTTTGATGATTCGAAAATGAAAGATTTAAGCCCAGCACCCATGCAATTCATGTCATAAAAGAGAGGTAAAACTTGTTGAGCCTTTTCCAAATACTTAGGATTTTTAAAATCAATTCCTTGTTTGGAATGATAAAACCCAGTCTCTTTGGGTTGGTTCAAGTGAATAGTTTGTTCTGTTTGACCCCGTTTTAAAAATTCATCATCAAGGGTCTTTATTCTAGAGTACAAAATTATTCTTTCTTCTTCTATCATTTTGTATTTTTCTAAGCTATCTATGTTTTCCATACTTACCGTCTCTAATTGTTTGGATAGAATATATATTTCCGATTTTAATGAGTGCTTTTCATTTGATAACCTATCCATACAAGATTCTAGATACGTATTCCTATCCTGAACATCTACCTTTACAATTAGCATTTGTTTTATCACGTTATGATTAGTTAACCACTTCTTTTGATATACCTCAGATGACTCTTTTAATGTTTGGGCTAGATGTTCAGCCTTGACACACTTTTCCGTTTCAACATTTAATCTAGCTTCTAGATCAAGTATATGTGTGTGCAAGTTACATTCACTATGAATAGATAAATTATTACATGCTTTGGAATAAGAGGAATGTACCTCAGGTGCCTCAGAATCTGATGAAGAACATTCTGGATCCTCGGATCTGGCTATCAGACATGCTGGTGGATTTTGTGGTGTCTCCCCCCCTCAGCAGCATTGTTTGAATCAGAATCGGACGTTGTAGCGTAGTCAGCCAATCCACTTCGATCCGCCATGTAGCAATTCTTGCCCTTGTCATCTTCTTCATCAGTATCCGCATCATCCCAATAATTTTCTTGGGCAACCAGAGTCATAGCATCAGTCCTCTTCTTAGTGGCCTCCAGCTTCCGCTCGTAATAGCCAACGTCCCTTTCATACTTGTTATTGCATTCCCGATCAAAATGGGCTGGTTTGCCGCACTTCTACCACAGAAGTTCGTCATTTGCTTTAGGCTCTTCAGCTCTTGGCCTTTCATCTCTCCTATCAACAGGCCTCTTGTCGGCACGACGAGGTTCTCGACTTTCGTCCCTTCGGTTGTCTCGACGATCATAATCCCTTCGATCGTCACGTCGCTCATCCCATCTATCCTCCCGACGATCATCCCTACGGTTATAATCACGTCTATCATCCCTGCGATCATCTAAGCTATTGTCTCGCCTTTCATAACGCCGGTCATCCCGATAGTCCCGTCTATCGTCATATCTTCTGTCATCTCTGTCATCCCTTCTATAATCATCCCTTCTGTCATCTCGGCGATAGTCATCTCTCCTATCATCATGTCGTTCATCCCTCCGATCATCTGAATACCTCCTCGGGCCGGTGTCGTATCGGAGCTGATTGTTAGTCTTATTGGAGAAACGTCGTTGTAGACGATTAGTCCATAAGGCTATTTGTTCTTGAATTGCCGCTTCTTCTTCATCTAAAATCTCACGTGGAGAAGAAGCATATCGGCATCATGATGATGATGATGCTTGAGCATAGGATGCAGTAGAGAGGTTCTTGTTGGATATCAGGCCAAAGAATCAGTTGGTTTAATGCCCGTGTTGGCAGATAGTAAAAGGGATGCTAACTGATTGGCCATCTGCTTCTGGTGGTCTACGTCACCCTGATACTTTTTCAATTCCTTAAAAACCACATTGATAGACACATTGGGAATGTCCAACACTCTTCGCGTGGCTCGGCATGCAACTTGCCATTCAGGGGTAGGGCAACAAAGAACTGGATGTTGATATCATCCTTGTCTTTCTTAATGTGCAGTTTGTTAAGTTCGTTTAGAACCGCACAGAATCTGGTGAACGTGGCCTGTAGTGACTCCCCGTCTTTGGCCCTGAACTCGGTAAACTTGGCCTTTGCCTCCTTAATCTTAGCTCTGTCATCTAAGTCTGCCCCCAGCATCTGAACCTCCAGTTCATCCCACATTTCCTTGGCAGACTTCTTACTGTCTACACCGACAAGGATATCAGTGGGCAGGGCTTGATAAATCATATATTCAACCCGTTTGTTAGCATGTTGCCTGTCTCGCTCTGCGTCATTTGCAGGTTCACGTTCCACTTTAGATGCGAGAATAGGTGGGTCGGCTTCGGGTCTTGCAGCAATTTCCCGATAATAGATAACTGGGCCTTCGGAAATAGATTGGAGCATAAGGTTGCCATTTGGTTGCATGCCGACAAATTTGAGAAATCGGGACTTCCACTGCTCATATTCATCCCGATACAGAGCAGGTGGTCTGTTCTCGGATCCTAGGACAAGGGCTTCTCTAGACATGGGTGATAGTGCTGATTTGAGAGAATGAGATCTTGAAGGTGGAAATTGGATTCGGATTAGCTGAACTTCGAATGAACAATACCTCGGATGGTACAAAGTTCGGATGAACAGTTGAGTTCGGATTGGACGGAGTTCGGATGAACAGTGATTTCGGATTGGACTGAGTTCGAGTGAACAATGACTTCGGATGGGGCGGAGTTCGGGTGAACAGTGACTTCGGATGGGGCGGAGTTCGGATGAACAGTGAAGATATGGACGGACCGAATTCTGTTTGACCAAGATCTGAGGGACCAAATTCGGATGAACACTACGGATTTCGGATTGACACTTAGAAAAATTTTCAAAATGGAAATACCGAATTCGAAATGGGACCGAAGTTCGGATGGTCCGAAATGAAGTTAAAAATGAAAGCACAAGTTAATTTTAGTGTTTTTAAAATTACTTGATCAGAACTTCGGGTGGTCCGAAGTTCGGATTGGTCCGAAGTGAGGTCCGAATTTGGGAAAAATGTGGTCCGAAGAGCACCTAAATGTGGTCCGAAGTGGACCGAACTACGGTCCGAAATGGTCAGAAATGGGGTCCGAAATGCAACAGTTATCAATTTTTCCAGAATTAAAACTAGCAGATTTTGGCCTAAAAATAATTTCTAAATGATTGGAAAATTATTTTAAACACTTTTAAGTACTTAAAATATACCAAAAACACCTAAAAATCATTTAAAAATGGACCAAACCGAAAGGAAAAACCCATATTTTTTCAAGACTTAAAATTGGATTTAAAAGGACAGAAACTTGTAATGATTAAACCTAAATAGCTCTAAATCGCTAGGGATGAATAGGAGATGATTATAGGAATAAAAAAACACGAAAACAGAAAGATTTAAGGAGAATAAAGATCAAACCGTGGGTTTTTAAGATGAACAGCGAAGAACATGTGCAGAATCCGAAGAATGAAGTTGAAATCCACCTCCGGAGCCTGATACTAATTGTTAATAATGATTCCCAGATTAATTTGCACTCGATTTTGTATATATCACTCAAACATTCACACAAACAGATTAATAATAACTCAATGATTGAGGAATGATGAAGAATAGAGACAAAGAGAATGTTTTTCTCCAAAATTGCGGCGGCTGTAATTGTCTGTGTATTCTCAAAATGTCAACAACAACTTTACACAAAACCATAGGTCACCTTTATGACCTAGGCAATTAAAGCAAGTTTCATAGAATTACGCTTTGACCCTCTGAACTTTAATAACAAAGAAACTAAACTAGAAATAAATTACAAGTAAACTAACTAGTAATATTTATTACAAAATAAATCCACAAGATCGAAATTAAATATCTAACACTGTTTCAATAATCATGGAGATATAACTCATTTATATCGATATATCATTTGGATATTATATATATTGAAACAAGGAAGACATTTGCTCCGGTCTCTGACTTCTTTTGATGCACATTGTGTCTAGAGCTGATTATATACACTTTTAGGACACATCGAGTCTCACAGCCTACGTGACTATAAACTGCTAGTCCAAAGTGACTAAGCCGGAACATATAAGAGTGATTCTCTCATGATAAAGGATTTCACTATGACCATTTGGAATTCCTACCAGTGTTAACATCACGCCTTCGCTGAAAGTAGGTCACATAGATTATGTCTATTGTGCAAACAGGAATCCTATGTGGACCTGAACTCGTTATTTCACAAATAAATTTGTTTTATTTTCCCCAAAGTTGAAAAGCTTTGTTTCTTTTTGAAAAGCAAGAGAATTCATTTGAGGGGGAGTGAGATCTTTTTTTAGAATAAGGGGAGAGAGGATATCAGTTTGAGGGGGAGAGAATAAATTTGTCATATTTCGGAGTTGTAATTGTTGTTGTATTTCATCTACTGTAAATTCATTGCATTTATGTCTCTGAAGATGTTACATGATGTTCATAATCCTTATGATCATCATGAGGGGGAAAAAAGCTGAATTCCAGAGACAACTGTTGAGTAGTTTAAAGACAACTGAAGACAATTTTAACAACATCTCAAGATAATTGAACAAGGGAGAGATTCAAAAGATATTCAAGATTTAATGGGGAGTGTGCTTATAAGAAAAAAGAAGATCTGAGAAGAAGAGATTTGAAGATCAGAGAGAGACAAATAAAGAAGAAATTTTATCTGAAGATTTAGAAATCGAAGAGAAGAGAGACAGAGATTTGAAGACTGAGTAAAGAAGAAGAAAAGAGAGGATTTTTAATCTACATGATTTAAACTTTAATTGGAAAATAAATTTCATCTCTAAGGGGGAGATTGTTGGGAACATTTATAGAGTTGAAATCAATATTATTGTAAATGTTTAGGATTGGTTTTGTAAATACACAATAGTTGTATTGTGTTTATAAATAGGTGTTAGTATTACTGATGAGACACGCATCAGAAACAAAACACACAGATACATAATAGAGAGATACAGATCTAGAGAGAAGTACTTAGCAATAAATGTCAAGAACATTCAATGTAATATTCTTCTTCTCAATCTAAGCATTCGGTATTCTGTGTTTGTGATTCATGTTCATATGATTGTGTTTAATGGTGATATGAATTGCTTGAAATATTGAATTCACATATATACACGAGAATTTCTTATCATATTGAAGAAAGAAATTTTGACATAACTTTAAGTCTATTACAAGACTTCAAAAGAAGATATTTCTTTAAACAAAATAGAAAGTTTTATTATATAACTTATGCGATATCTAAGACTCATCATTCAAACTGTTTCACAATAAAAGATAAAATAGATTTTCCTCTGTTATTTAACAATGTTTGCCAAGTAAACATGCCTTCCCTTCGTATTATAGAAGAAGTTGACTCTAGACCTTTAGAATTAGATTTACAAGACAAACCTTTATTAACAGAAAGACACTTACCTCTTAGATTATCCTTTATTGATAATAAAGTAGTTAGTAATTTAGACAGATATAATGCTATAATATTAGCTAAAGAAAATAATTTAAAGAATTATAAGATACAAGGAGAATATTTCAATGGAGTAAGTTTTATGAAAACAGATATATTAATCAATACAGGAGTAATGGAAACTATATAAACCATAATTTATGTGTCCTATTAAATAAACACAAGTTAGATGAACCCCACAATTACACTAATTATAATGGAGAATTACATGAAATAGATGAAGCCGTAGAAACAATAATCAAATTTGGGCAAGATGCTATTCCAATAAGGTTGTTTATAGAAAAAGAAAGTTCCAACGATAAGTTAGAAATCATGTTAGGATTGACCTTTTTAGAAAAAGTAAAACCCTATCAAATTACATCTTATGGATTAAAAATAACATTTGATGGAAAACTGATATATACCAAAATGACAAGTAGAAATAGCATTTATATACCTATTGGGATTACTTATAAAAATTATAAAGCAGAATATTTTGCCGCCTATATAGATAGTGGTTCGGGAACCTGTTTATGCAAACCTGACTGTTTTCCGATAGAATATGATGAAGATTTACCTTCTCTTAAAGCAAGAGATATATCCAATAATATTATCATGACCAATAAAGGCATAGAAAGACCCATAATCTTCTTAAGATCTTTCTTAATAAAATGTCCTTCAAATTATTTTTATGATACTGGTTATGATGTGCTATTACTTCTTACAATTGTTTAATAAGGTCACGTTTGATAGAAAGACCCATAATCTTATTAAGATATTTCTTAATAAAATGCCCTTCAAATTATTTTTATGATACTGGTTGTGATGTGCTATTACTTCTTACAATTGTTTAATAAGGTCATGTTTGATATAGTAGCGGCCTAATTGATATTTAAGACACCATGTCATCATTTCATAGTCGTTAAGAAAATTAAATAGGCTTATGCTAAACCAAGACCACTTATATTTAAACCCCGCACAGCCCAACGTGGTGAGATAGGGTATAAAGAAAATTCGATTTTTCCAAAAGGAACACTATTATTAAAATTTCAAATACAATTACGAAAAATAGATACAAATATAGAAGACATAAAAAAACAAATTAAGAGGTTGTTATGCAGAAAACCCCTTACAATATTGGGACAAGAATCAGATTACAGCCAGACTCGAAATGAAAGATAAAAATAAAGAGATAAGAGTCAAGCCCATGAGATATAATTCGGTAGACCAAAATGAGTTTAAAACACAAATAAAAGTACTGAATCTTAAGTTAATTAGAGCTAGCCAAAGCCCATCATGCAGAAATAACCAGAGGCAAGGCTAGGATGGTAATAAATTATAAAAAGTTATATGATAACACCATATTTGATGGATATTTTTTACCTCATAAAGAAAGTTTGATAAAAATGGATTAGCTTTATCAGAAAAGAAGTCTAAAATACTACAAAGGAATGAAAATTGATAGCTAAGGGATAGAACTTCAAAGTCATATACTTGAAAAAATAACATTTTTCCCGATACACTCGTAGATAATAAACAAGTTCAAAGTTTCTTAGGAATACTTAATTATGCTTTTGATTTTATTCAAAATCTAGCAGCACTAAGAAAACCCTTTTAAGAACTATTAAAAAAGGATAAAATTTTCTTCTTTGACAAAAGTCTAGAAAATCAAGTAAAAATAATAAAGGATAGTTGTAATAATTTACCAAAATTACAATTACCAAGTGAGAACGACGAATTAATACTTGAAACAGATGCTTTCGAAAATTATTGGAGCGGAATACTTAAAAAGATAGATCTTAATAAAAATATAGAAAAGATGGGAGAAAGCCTGTGTAGATATGGCTCGGGAACATTCACCGACACCCAAACGAGATATCATATAAACGAAAAAGAATTATTAGTTGTCGTAAAAAGTTGTCAGTAGTTTTATTACTTTTTACTTCCAACTAAATTCTTGTTAAGAACTGATAATACCCAGGTAAAAGCTTATATTAAGAATAACTTTCCTTCCAATCCTGAATATAAAAGACTCATGAGATGGCAAACTCTTTTATCTGAATATAATTTTGATATAGAAATTGTTAAATATGACAAGAATGTTTTAGCAGATTTCCTTACCAGGGATGGCAGAGATAATGCAAGAAATGGTTAATCTGATCAACGATATGGAAAAACAGATAAATTTATTAGAAAAAAGCATCTCTAAAATTTTAGATGTCTCAGCCATGTGCAACCCTCGGGAAGCAGTAGAATTGCTGAGAATGACATGTCACAGGCAAAGATGGGGAATTATAAAATCGATAACGAAGTAATGAAAAAATTATTCAAAAAAATTGATTTTGAATATATTGCGGAAGATGTCCCAGAAGATATGATTGAAGATGAATCTTCAAAAGAAGCAGAAACAGATATAAATAACACATTTCCGTAAGACCTCAATGGGAAAAATCTGAAAAAGAAAACTCAATCCCTCAAAAAGGGTATGTTTTGATGATCAACCTTCGGCCGTTGAATTACAAAATTCATTAATGAAAGATTTATATAATCTTTCTAATAACGAGACTCGAAATGTAGATAAGAGTGGATTATATCCAAGGATAGATTTTCTACAACATTCCACTCCTAATGAAGTAAGATATTGGTATGATTTTGGAGCAATAAATCTGATAAAAGTAACCCCTCCAGATTTTTCTGAAATATCTCTACTACCGTTATGGATAAAAGAAGGAGTTGTAGATTGTTATGTTTATAATCCTACTATTAAAGCAAATGACATGTTAACTCTTAAACTTTTATCAGCATGCCCAGTTTTTTATAAAGAAGATAGATATCCTGCATATCACTTCATCCAACTAGGGAAAGAAGATACTTTTACAATAAATATTGATAAACCTCAAAAAATTCGTCAAAAGTTTGATGTCGAAGACATTCATTATCGAAGAGCTATAGGAATTATGATTCTCCTACATGGAATGGAAATAGGTTTTAAAAAAGGATTTCACACATATGGAGGAAAAAAGCTTTTACTCGGTTATGATTACTCCAGCTAAGAATACGCCTAGAGTTGCTTACAACTTCCTTCAAGAAAAGGTAAAGCTACTAGATAAAGGTACGATAAAGTCTAGCCCACAGGCCTTGGCTAGGGTTTGCCTCTTCAGAAAACATACAAAAAACACTTGTCTTTATTGGTCGCCGCAAGGTGTCCATCTCAACTCTTCTAATGATAGCGACTAGCTTGAAAAATAAAGAAAAGCAATAAAAATGGTTGTCTTATTTGCCAACATGGACGAAGACACAAGATGGCCCCATGTGACTTTCACATGCTTATGTTTTATAAGTTACGTGTAATGTAATTATAAATGAAGAATAAAAGAATGACACATGTAACTAAATAGTTGAGGTGTCATGCTATAGATAGCTGAGGTGTCATGCTATAGATAATTGTCTAGTTCTATCAATAGGATGAAAGAAGAATGAAGGAGGCATCGTTAATTTACTTAATGAAAGAAAAATACATACTACTTTCCTTGAAAAATATGTTCAAGGAATAAAAGTCTTTCCTTTTCCATCTAGCTATTATTATCTGTAGGTCCCAAAAGATATCCCAAATATATAGCCTTAAGCTGTAGAGGGGGGGGGGGGGTGAATACAGCTATTTAAAAACTACAAACAATTTTCTCAATGTTTGTACGTATTATCAACAAATGTTAATTACAAACGAGCTTGAATGCGGAAAGGTTCAAGCTGAGATGACAGATACAATAGTATGTTTAACTAGTCTAAGACAGAATTAAACTAGTTACAATGAATACACTCACTAAGAATCACTCACTGTGTTTACAAGACTCAGAGGAACAGCTTGAACAAGAACAGCTTAGACACCAAGCATTGTTTTATTCAAGCAGATTTGCATGCATGAAAGATACACTTGAATGCACGTTCACTCTTGGTTTTAGCACTTAGCTTTTTTGGCTTCATCTTTCAATCCTTGGAAGTTTCTTTTTATACTCACTCAGAGGATCTAAGTGAAGCTTCTTCATTGGACGAAAGGAAAAAGGGAAACTCTTGTTGAAAAGACAACATAAACTTTTCTGCACATTCTGAAAAGCAGACTTGTCTTCATGTGGGCAGAACTTTTGTCTTTTCACTTTGTCTACTGTTGCATAAGCCTTAACTAAATAAGGAATGTCAACTTTGCGTCTTTCTTCCTTTGTTAAGGCCTATTTTGATATAAGAAAAGGTCTGTCACCCTTTTCAAATATCCTTTTGTCTTCATGTAACAGAACAGCGTGGGCAGGCTGAGCAGTTCTGTTTTCCACTTTGTCTTCGACTTTGTAAGCTGATCTTGTAGTCAAAAACAATACATGAGGACTTGGAAACATATTCCATAAAGTGTTTAGCCTGTTCACAAAGAACAGGTTTTGTTCACAAAGAACAGAACACTTGTAAACTGCCCAAGCTGCTCGCCAGTGTAGAGCAGCGTAGACAGTGTATGTCCAGCCTGTTCAGCAGACTGATCAGCTTCGACAAACTGTCTTTGTTGCAACACATGCAACATATAGAACAGCTTTGGACTGATATTGCAAATCATTATCAGGTTTCAATAAGGCATATAACATGCCTTAAATTCAACCTTCAAATGCATCAACAGGTTTGATTGAGAATCTCCCCCTTAGATGCAGAACAGGTTTGACTGAGGCCTTTTTGTGCCTAACAATCTCCCCCTATTTGCAATAACCAGTCTAAGCTGGCCTTATCAAAAATCACTATATATTTTTACAGTACATTTGCTGAAATAAAATTACAACATCAACGTAAAGTAAAAGATCAGTTTATATATACACTGATTTTTGATTACATAAAACAACACATGTTCTTACAAAAGTACAACTGATGTACTGATGTATATTACAACTGATGCAAAAGAAAAATTACAACTTATGTAATTAAAGTACAACTAATGTACAGCAGATTTTGGACTGTTTGTGTTGGGAGCTGATAATGGTAAGCATGTCCAACTGATGGACAACTTCCATTCATCACCTACCCAGATGGTAGATGGACTGAACTAAAGTGGAGGGACCTTCAAATATTTTTATTAATTGCTCTCTTGTATTCTCAAGTTCTTCAATTTCACTTCTGATGATCATAAACTTGGGATCTTCAAGTTCACCTCTCTCATAAGAGCCTCTGAGCTGGTCCCAGATGGCTGCTCTCCACCTGCTTGGGTCGTAGTTTTTCATTCAAAAGCCAAAAGTTGTATGGTTTGTAATCAATTTCCTTTGGAATTTACTAAAAAACTGATCAGTTTATAATTTTTTTATTTCAAATGAATAATACTACGAATGAAAAAGTATTGTGATCCATTCATTTTTTAGGTTTTCAATGAATGGAAAAACCATGATTCATTGTGGTTTATAGTTTTATGAATGAAAAATATTGAGACTCATTTTGATTTATTGTTCTTAAAAAAACTATGACCCATTTAGACGGGAAAAAACTAAAAAATGGAACGCTTTGTATTATTTTATTCGGAAAAACTAAGAAAATGATGGTTCATAGTTTTTTTGTTGGAAAAAGTGAAAATTGAAATGATTCATAGTATTTTCTTCATTCATATTATATATAATTGTGAATAAATAATTGAATATTATCTATCTGTAAATATTCAGAATAAAAATTTGGTTTATTTTGGTGTTTATGGAATATTAGAAAACTTAATAAAATAACAAAAAATATGTTTTTAATTTGATATGTTACTATTATTGATAAAAATCTGTAAAGATGTTACTATTTTTGATAACTAAAAAGTTGGTGACCTGCTAAACAGGTTTACAGGTCACTCATTACTATTATTGATAGAAAAATAAAAAGTTGTTACTATTAATGATAAAAAATAAATAATGTTACTATTAATGATAAAAATGTTAAAACTTGTTACTATTTTTGGTCATTTGCCCTTTTATCAAATACTTGGTATGCAACTAATATAAAAAATACCAAAAACACATTTTTAAACAAAAAAAAAACCATTAATCTTGTGAATCATAAACAAAAAAATTTTCTAACAAAAAACATCTAATTACCATTATATTCATTATAAATCTAATATATTACGTATAATCTTTATTTCTTGACCGTCGGACTTATAGATCTTCATTTCTTGACCATCCTACTTCCAAATTGTCATTTCTTGACCATCCGACTTCCAAAATCGTTAGAGATATAAAGGGGAAGAAATAGATCATCGTGGCATCGCGATCGTGGTAGCGCCAGTAGCAGCAGCAGCGGAAGTCTGGCGCCGGCAGTGGAATGGTGGCGGCGGGGGCAATGAAATTTCTAGGGTTGAGAGAGAAAGAGAGAGATGAGAGATGGCAGAGTTTTTTTCTAGGGTTGAAATGAAAGTGAATGGAGAAAAAAGAGTATATATAAATAGGAGAGGTAATTTTTTTTTTTTCCAAAACTACCTTTTAGTTCTTAGGTTCTCAAAAATATTTAGGTTCTTAAAAGAACTAATCTCTCTCTCTCTCCCTCTCTCTCTCTGTCCATATATATATATATATATATATATATATATATATATATATATATATATATATATATATATATATATATATATATATATATATATAGAATCAGGTTCATCAGCGTACCTATGAGATTCCAGCGTACCCTAATGTGAATGATCATTCACATATATTTTTTTTGAATAAACATGTATAAGACAACATTATAAGACTTTTTTTCAAAAGGAGCAACATCATAAATCTTGTGAATGATAAAAAAAGATCATGTGAATGGTCATTCACACCATTCACATTGTGTGAAATGACCATTCACATGGATGACCATTCACATAAATATGCATTGAGCATTCACATAAGTTTTAAGGACACAGAAAGTGTGAATGTATGTGAAATTCATATATCATGTGTATAACATTAATTTAAACATGGTTTTGAGAAAAAAAATTTAAAAAAAGTTTTTTAAGGTTGGTACCTTCGGGTGCACTTGATTTCGAGAGGTACTTTTTTGAACCTGACTCTATATATATATATATATATATATATATATATATATATATATATATATATATATATATATATATATATATATATATATATATATATATATATATATATATATATATATAGAGGGGGTTTCAATGGAAAACCAACATGCATCAGAAAACCTTGGAAAACCTCCATGCACCACCACAAATGCATCACAATTCCCGCGTGATGCATGAAATTCCCCGCGTGATGCACCACATTCCCGCGTGATGCATCGAATTTCTGCGTGATGCATCAGCTGATCCAATGGCTATAAAGTAGTTCCCAGGTTTTCCGATGCATATAGGTTTTCCATTGACCCACCCACCCCTATATATATATATATATATATATATATATATATATATATATATATATATATATATATATATATATATATATATATATATGTATATTTATTTAAGTTCCACGGAGTCCAATGTTAGATTGGAGTCCTGGAGTCCATATTAAATGTACATGTTCATTACAATAAAATATTTTATTTCATGCAAAAATGTAATATATAAATGTTCAAAAGTGTACTATTGTTGAACAATTCACATAATTTGAAGTTCTTTACGATAAAAATGTTATATTTCATACAAAAATACAATATGCACATGTTCAAAGTGCATCATCAGATCACATGTGCATATTGTTTAAATATTATAATTTTGCATGATATATAAATTTTTTTTGTCGTTATAACTTCAAATGATGTGAATTCGTCAATTGTAATGCACTTTTGAACATGTATATATTATACTTTTTTATAAAATAAAATATTTTATTGTAATGAACATGTACATTTAATATGGGACTCCATGGAACTTAACCTATATATATATATATATATATATATATATATATATATATATATATATATATATATATATATATATATATATATATATATATATATATATATATATATCGTGGTTCAATGGGGAATTCGATGCATTGAGAACCTCGGGGAACTAAAAATGTATTAAAGGCATTTTAGGAATATTAATTACAATTACCATTAATTAATTAAAGAAATTAATTTATTTTTAAAAATCTTTAAAAATTATTAGGAAACAAATTAAACATTAACTACATTTCTCAATCTCACTTCCTCTTTCTCTACCCCCTCATCTCTCTCACTAGGCTCCCCCTCTCCCTCTACCGACCACCAAACTACCGCCATCCACCTTTCTTGGCCACGACACCACCACCACCAACCAATGAGGAGGATGATGATTCCAGCGATGATGATGATGCATCAATAATTTTGACGAAGATTGTTATGATATCGGGGATGTTGATGATGAAAGATGATGATTATGATGGAATGATCTCGTTTTGAAGGTATGGTCGTCTTTTATGCATTTCGTGAATAGAAAACTTTGATATATAAATCGTGTTTATCCGACTTTTATGAAAAAGGAATCCAATGCATCGTGTTTATGAAGATGAATCGTGTTTGAAGATGAATCAGATGAAGATACATCATGTTTGAAGATGAATCCAACAAATCCGATGAACATGCATCGTGTTTGAAAATAAATCCGATTAAGATGCATCATGTGTGAAGAACAATCCCATGAAGATGCAACGTGTTTGAAGTTATATCCGATGAAGATGCATCGTGTTTGAAGTTAAATCTGATGAATCCGATAAAAATGCATCATATTTGAAGATGATTCCGATGAGGATGCATTGTGTTTTGAAGAAGGTTTTAGATAAATAATATTTGTTTAATTTATTTTTCTTTTTAATATGTTTGAATTTGGAAATGTATTATTAGCATTTAATGTGTAATTATTAATTGAAATATTCTATTAAATATAAAATTAAAATTGAGTTGACTAGATATGTTATTTTTCCCAAAATACCCTATGCATACCCAATATGTGCATCGCGTGATGCACCAATGATCATTTAATCTAAGGGTTGTGGTCAGTTCTTTTTTTGGTTCTCGATGCATATGGTTCCCCATAGAATATATATATATATATATATATATATATATATATATATATATATATGTATGTATGTATGTATGTATGTATGTATGTATGTGTGTGTGTGTGTGTGTTCAATTGGGAACTTATATGCATCTAGTAACCTCTAGGAACTTTTGTGCATCTAAATATCCATCAAGAGTGCATTAAGAGCATTTAGGGAATACTTTAATTGAAGTTTTTAAATGGTTAAAGGAAAATTAAAAGATTTAAATTAGGTAACTAGATAATCACATTAAACTACATTCCATTTATCTTTCCCCCTTTATTTCTCCCTCTTCTCTGTCTCTTTATAAATCTTGTCTCATATCTCCTTCTTCTCGGCCGCATGGTAACATCCACCACCGACACCGCCACTGCCGGACAACCGGCTAATGCCACCACCAAAACACCTCTGATGGGTGCGTCCATGTCTACGAACATCGCTATGCAATCATTGATGAACGAAGATGCTTTGAACGTTTTTATGGTGATAAACAATGAATGAATGTGGTCACCACCATGTTGTCGCCCACCAACATCTCCTCATTCTTTTGCTCTCTCGGTCGTTCTTCTCTCCCTCTCTTGGATGCAGCCGTCGCTAACCACCATCATGCATGACCACAAATGATGATAAACCGATAATGAATACGAAGTTGAACATGATGATGTATTGTTTTGAATCCGGATGAAGATTCATGTTTACAATTAAAGATGATGATGATCAACAACAATGCATAGATGAACGATGAACAATGCGTAACAGCGGCAACTCGATGCATAGATAGATGATGAATGACGAACATGACGATGATGATGAATGATGAACACGGTGAACACGGTGCTCATGATTAACAGCGATGCACCACGAACTTGTATAGATTTTGAACAAATAAAGTCGAGATGCATCAGAATTGAACGATTAGCATGAAATGCATCACAAACTGAACGATCAATATGAAATGCATCAACGTCTCCATCATCTTTTTTGGATTTGTGTAGATTTTGTTAAATTTAGAAGTGTATCAATTGAACCTGACTATCTCTCTCTAAGGTTTATTCGATGTTGAATACAGAAAATTCAGACGATTCAATATTCAATATTCAATGTCGAATATTCAGTGGTGAATATTTAATGTTGAGTTTCAAAATTTTTTTGAAAAGTATGAAATCATCAGTCATGTTTTAAAGAGAATAAAATTCTTGTTTTTATGGTATAATTTTTTGTTTTAAAAATTAATAATTCTTAATTATTTAATTTTAAAGTTGGTTCTGTAGTGTTGCACCAAATTTAGGTTCTGCAATGATCATGTCTCTCTCTCTCTCTCTATATATGGAGAGGATCTATTGTGAACAAGTTATATTGTGACACGTTAGCATAACTATGGTGACAAATAAGCACAACCATGATAAAAATGGTTAAGGGTATATTTGTCCCCCTAAAATCTTGTAGGTAGTTATGTATCTTCATCTAACTTCCTTTGTTTTGCAATTTACCGTGAAATTTACCCTTTTTTTTTGCAATTTTGTATGCATCTTCATCAAACTTCCTTTGTTTTGCAATTTACCGTGAACTTTTTCCTTTTTGTTTTTTTTTTTTTTTTTGTAATTTTGTAAAAAAAATTTATTAGTTTTGCCAATATATTTTGGATGCTAATGAATGCATTGCAATATTGCATACAATTAGGTGGTTGCATTAACTTCATTACAATCAAGGGTTGCATTAATCAACTTCAAACTTTGTAGATATCATTGTATTCACTAGTTGCATTAATCAACTCCATTACATTTGACACTTGCATTCATTGACTTCGTTACAATCGACTGTCGCATTCATCGACTTTCATTAGATTCGACGGTTGCATGCATCGACTTTGAATACTCTGCAAGAGGCCGATGTCGGTGCCTCAGATGAAGCCTTTGTATCATCCGCATAAGGATCATGACGGTATATTACGTTGTGACTTTGAATACTTTACAAGCGGCTAAAGTCGGTGCCTCGGACGAAGCCTTTACATCATTGTAGAGCCTTTGAATCCTGTGTAAAAGACTGTTGTTAGGGTCCCAAATGAACCCCTCCGTAGAATTTGGTGTAAAACCTTTCCATATATCATTTGAATCCTCAACATGAGGGTCATGATGGAAATGAAGAACGTGTTGGATGAATTGTTTAAATGAATTACGGATCCATCGTTGTTTACATGGATTGATAAATCAAAAATATACAAGGAAGGAACTCGTGGACGAAGATATTTAATAAGAAAAAAGAGAAAAAGAAGAATGACAATATTAAACGAAGAAGAATGTGGTTGTTTTGTTGAAAAAGATAATAAAATGTCTTATAAATATATGGTTGAAAGTTGAAACAATGCTTTATGCCTTTATGAGATACATAATACTCCCTGCGTCCTAAAATAATTGTCCACATTGACTTTTGAAGTCTTTCTTTTTCAACTTTGACCTCAAATATATTAGTTTGTGTTATATAATACTTGATGAAAATTATACCCAATGAAAATTCCTTTAAAACCAAATCCTTTCATATATTTTGCATCACATATTATATAACACAAAGAAAAATATTTAATGTCAAAGTTGAGAAAGAAATACTTCAAATGTCAAATGTGGACAATTATTTTGGGACGGAGGGAGTAATTATTAATTTTGGGATGGCTAAACTTTGAATTTTTATTATCAGTAGATAAATGAAGGTGTGCTAATTAAATTCTTGAATAGAAGTGTTCTAATTTAATTCCTGCATGTTGAGTTATCTTAGATCGGTTATCAAGAGATGAAACCGTCGCCTTTTAAATTGGATCATTTGTTTGACCCATGTAAATTCTCACATGACTACGTAATTTGTGATTGTCAAAATTGCCCTTATAATAATTATTTAATACTAAAATGGATAATGCATGCTTGTTAATTTCTGACCGGTTCACAACGTTCGCAACATATAACTTGTTCACAAATGATCCTCTGTATATGTATATGTATATGTATATCTATGTATGTATGTATAAATGTATGTATTTGTGTATATGTATGTATGTATGTATGTATAAATGTATGTATCTGTGTATATGTATGTATGTATGTATGTATGTATGTATATATATATATATATATATATATATATATATATATATATATATATACATATATATATATATATATATATATATATATATATATATATATATATATATATATATATATATATATATATATATATATATATATATATATATATACATATATATATATATATATAGGGTTGGGTTCCGGTAAGAACCCTCATTACCGTGAGAACGTGAGAACCATTCCAAAATGCACAAATTTGTACATCAAATGCACAATTTAAAAATTAAAAGTTTTACTTAAAACCATTATTAGTCATAAATATTAATAAATATCATATTCTAACACTAAAAGTACATTAAAAAATTATATTCATTAAATTATAAAATAAATGCACAAATTTGATATCAAATGCACAGATTTTCTTAAATGCACAATTCGTACATTGTAGGTCCCAAAAGGTTTCCCAAATGTATAGCTCTAAGTTGTAGAGGGGGGGGGGGTGAATACAGCAATTTAAAACTTAAACACTCTTTTCTCAATGTTTGTACGTATTATCAACAAAAGTTAATTACAAACAAGCTTGAATGCGGAAAGGTTCAAGCTGAGATGACAGATACAACAGTTTGACAACTAATCTACAACACACTCAGACTAGTTACAATGATTACTCTCACTTAGAGGCACTCACTGTTTTTACAAGACTCAGATGGACAGCTTATACATGAACAGCTTAGACACACTCTACTGTTTTATATAAGCAGACTTGCATGCATGGAATAACACACTTCAATGCACGTACTGATTGTCACACTCTTGATATCTCATTATCCTTAGAAGCTTCCTTCTATACTCAAAAGGAGAATCTTAGTGAAGCTTCTTCATTGGACAAATGAGATAGTGAAGAGTCTTTCCGAAAACACAAAACACCTTTCTGCACGTTCTGATAAAGTATCTTTGTCTTCACATGGCGGAATCTTTGTCTTTTCCTTTTTGTCACTGTTGCATACGGCTTTAACCAAAAGAGGAATGTCAACTTTGCATCTTTCTTCTTTTGCTAATGCCTTTTTGATATAAGAAAAGGTCTGTCACCCTTTTTCAAATATCTGTTTGTCTTCATGTAATCAGAACAGCGTGGGTAATCAGAACAGCGTGGGCAGATTGTGCAGTTCCATTTTCCACTTTGTCTTCGACGTGTAAACTGATCTTGTAGCCAAAAACAATACATGAGGACTTGGAAACATATTCCATAAAGTGTTTAACCTATTCACAAAGAACAGGTTCTGTTCACAAAGAACAGAACACTTGAAAACTGCCCAAGCTGCTCAAGAGAACAGAGCAGCGTAGACAGTTTATGCCCAGCCTGTTCAGCAGACAGAACAGCTTGGACAAACTGTCTTTGTTGCAACGAATGCAACATGGTAAACAGCTTTGGGCTGATATTGTAAATCACTTTCAGGTTTCATTAAGGCATATAACAGGCCTTCAATTCAACCTTTAAATGCATCAACAGGTTTGATTAATTATCTCCCCCTCAGATGTACAACAGGTTTGACTGAGGCCTTTTTATGCCTAACAATCTCCCCCTATTTACAATAATCAGTCTAAGCTGATTTAATCAATAATCACTATACATTTTTACAATACATCTTGCTGAAAAGAAATTACAACATTTAAGTAAAGTAAAAGATCAGTTTTTATATACTGATTTTGATTACATAAAAACAACACATGTTTTTACAAGAGTACAACTAATGGGTACTAATGTATATTACAACTGATGTAAATAAGCAAAGTTACAACATATGTAACAAAGTACAACTAATGTACAAAAAGTTCAACACTTTGGACTGTTGATTTTGGGAGCAGATAATGGCAAGCCTGTCCAACAGATGGACAGCTTCCATTCTTCACCTACCCTGATGGTAGATGGACTTCACTCCAGTGGAGGTGGTTCTTCAAACATCTTTTCAAGCTCATCCATTGTTTCCTCCAAATCTTGGATTTCAACTCTAAGGATCATAAACTTGGGATCTTGAAGTTCACCTCCCTCATAAAAGCCTCTGAGCTGATCCCAGATGGCTGCTCTCCACCTGCTTGATTGCCTGAATGAAGCTGCAAGTCTGAAGACTGCAAGCTGTCTCAGATCCACCTTGTATAGATCTGATGCTCTCTGAAAGCATTTCTTCTGTGTTAAGGGATCTACAAAAAATGCCCTCAACTCAGGTTCTTTAATTATCTTGCCATCTTCAAACTCTACTCCACCGGGCAGGCTGTAGTCAATTCCTTTCATCTCAACAGCATAATCACCCTGTTCAATTAAGATGAGGAGTTGTTCCAGCTCAGTATCCTTTCTTGTCCTCCTGGCCTTTATTTTGGGGTATGTCACAGAGACACCTTCACTGACTTCTTTTGAGATCAGGCCAAGATCCTGCACTCTCTCCATCAGCTTCTTAATATACGCCCTGATAGTCTTAGCCGTTTCTGACTTAGACTGGCTCAGGGCAACTGCCAGCTCAACCCATTCCCTGTACCCCATCTGTGCAACATCAGTGTAGTCATAAGTTTCCAGTTCTGGGCCTGTTGCACCCATTCTGGTTATCTGTAATTTCCAATGTTTGCCTTTTCTTGCTATGGGGACAGCTTTCACAATTTCTTCCTTGGCAAGCCTTCTATCAACAACATCCTGAAACTTTTTCCTTGCCAAGTGGTCAAAATGGAACTGGGCCCTTGCAGAGGATGCTTGCTTTGGTTTGGTCACAGAGACCTGAGCACCCACTTCCTTTTCAACTTCCTTCTCACCAGTTGATCCATTAGCAGCTTCCATCAGTTTCTTTTGCACATCCAGAGAGGGCATTTTGATTTTGCTTGCCTCTTGAAGTGCAAAAGTTCTGGCAGCTTTGGCAGAGGCTTCTTCTTTTCTTAGTGCTTCTAGGGCTTGAAGCTGTTCATCTCTGAACTCAAAGTATTTATCCATGGGAAGACCCATTTCCTTTGCCCTGGCTTTGTGAAACTTTAACTCTGCTGCTTTCTGCTGTTCAGGATCAAATGCCGCTTTTTCTTTTCCTTTAGCTGTTGTAGTGATAACAGCCTTAGGAGTATCTTCCTCTTCTTCTTCTTCTTCTAGAATAAGATGTCTTCTTCTGCTGCTTGGCCTATCCTCAGGAATGAATCCCTCCCCCTTAGACTTAGCATGGTTTGGAGATTCAGGCTGAGCAGCTTGAGAGGCACCTTCCATTGTACCTGTTGCAGATGCTCCCGCTGGTTGACCAGTAGGTACTGATTTCTCCTTAGGAGAAGAAGTTTTCTCCCCCTTTGACTTAGTCTTCGAGGCAGATGACTTCTTCCCCTTTTAAGGAGATGGACCAGCACCTTCAACACCTGGTCTGCCTGAAGACACGAAGCCAGAAGGCTTGCCAGCAGTTTTGGCAGTAGGCTTGGGACCAACCAGGCTATGCACTAAGAAAGCCAGGTTGTCCTTTACCTTTGTAAGATGGAAAAGACAGGTTTGAAGAGATGATGATTGGGAATCAGCAATGGTGGTCAGCTTGAGAATATTTTCCCTATCAGAAGCTGTGAATGGCAAACTTTGAAGCTGTGCAAGATGTAGTTCAAGAGAATCTTGCACATCAGCAAGGTTTGATGACACAGAATTTGAGAGAGAGGCAATTAATGTGTTTAAGCTGGCCAGAGTGGCAGGAAGTGTAGAATTGCAAGAAGTGAGGAGAGATGACAGCTGTTGAGATATGGTTGTCATTGAGGACATAAAGTCCTGTTGAAATGAAAGAATGGAGGAAAGGGAAGTGGAGACATTTTGCAGCTGTGCAGTGAGTGCAAGCAGCTGTGAGGAGTTGTCAGATTGTGGAGTGGCTGGGATGGAATCCTTGAACATATCAAAGAATCCCCTAAGTTGTGCAGACACAGAGTCTGAAATAAGAGAGGGTAAAGAGGACATGGAGGTTTCTAAAGAACCAACTTTGTTGGTCAGAAAACAGACCTGATCCTTCAAAGGCAGGTCTTTAGGGGATGGAGGTGTATGAGTGGATTGTTTGGAGTGAGTAGAGGGTGATGAAGAAGATGAGGCTCGTGTACGGGGAGGTGATGTAGAAGGAAGGGGTATGTTGGAAAGAAGCTCCATAGCCTGGGCAAAAGTGATGGTGCTCAGTTTGGAGGGATCAATGGGTCCTTCAGCAGTGGCAGTAGCTGCATCATCAGGAGAGGGGGTAGAGGATGGTAGCCTTTCAGACACTGCTTGTTTTGCAGCACCTTCATTAAGGCCAGTGGTGGTTCCCTCTGCAGCACCTTGGTTTAAAGGTACCTCATCATGGGGAGATGGGATTTGCATTTCAACATCAGCAGTGGTGAAACCTGCTAATGGAGTTTGCAGTATGGGAGTAGCCTCACCAAAGGGATTATCTGTTCCCTGAGGTTCATCAGCTTGAGTTGTGGGTCCTTCAGCAGTTGTTTGGTGTAGAACAGCTGCATCATGAGGAGCAGAAGTTTGAGGTTGATCTGCTGGTTGGTCTAAGCCAGCAGGGTGGACTCCTCGTGCAGACTCAGGGTGTAGAGAAGTATGATGTGGGGACAGTGTGGACTCAGTATGGAGTGGAGAGAACTACTGTCTTTCAATGTTCTCAGCCTGTTAGGAGGCTGGAATAGTTGATGTGGCTGTCTCCGTTTGTACAACTGGCTCCTGTTGGGAGGAACCAGAGGGTCTAGGCTGACTAGGGGTAGACACAGGTTGGAGTGAAGCAGGCTCCAATTGTGCTGAACCTTCTCCCAAAATAGGAGAGGCAGCAGGGGTTGCTTCTTTTTCAACTGAACCCTGTTGAGAGGGAACAGAGGGGCTAGTTTGGGTTGTTGTGGTTGTTGGTTTCTTTTTGCCGATGGATTTGCGATGGTATAGTATGTGAGATGAGGTGGGTGATTTTGGAGAGGAGATGAGAGGTTCAAATTGGACAGGTTTGGAGACTGGGTCAGAAACAAGAGGATTGGCCTGTTCCATAGTCTCAGGTGCCACAGAGGCTTCAAGTTCAACGAATGAACCAGGGTGAGGAGTCTGCTCCCCCTCAGCCACAGAGGCTGAGCGTGCAAACTCAGACTGAGCTATTTTGGCCTTCTTGCGGACAGGCCCAACTTCAGTGGTTTCCAGGGTCCTTTTAACAAGCTTGGCCCTGGCTTTGGATTTTCTTTTGGGAGCAGTTTCAGGATCCACCCTCACATCAGAGGGTCCTTCCACCAATCCTAACAGCCTCCTCATTGAAGTAGAGAGAGGAGGCTCATTTGGGAGAACCAGAGTATAGAAAACTCTATTCCCTATTATAGTGAATGCAGCAGTATGAAGTAAAGGCTGAGAGTTATACAAATGCTCACCACAAATATGCTTGAAGATGAGGCTCAGAAACCTGGGATATCGAACAGCGGCTGGTCGTGTCTCCTGCTGCACCAGGTTCCTCAAATTCATGAAAATCCACTTAGCCATGTCTATTGTAGTTCCATCCACAAGCTGCAGAACTACAGGAATTTCATCACGACTCAGTTGGTCAGAGGAACCAACTTTCCTACTGAAGCACATTACCACTAAGGCAAATAAGAAGCTGTAAGTAGGAGACAAATCCTTTCTAAACAGCGTTGCTCCAACTTTTGGTTCTGCTACACCACAGAAGTGCAGCAGATTCTTCATCTGTTCATCTTCAGGCTGTGGCTGATCATATTGTTCAACCACAGGGAGTCGAAGAACTTCCCTGAGCATACGAGTGTTGATCTCAATGGTCTGAGTCCCATTGAGTATGGTGCCCTTGATGACTTTGGTATCTGGGTTGTAGGCACAGGTGTACCAGAACTCATACACCATCTCCTGGTACAGGTGACCAGGAGTCGCAGTCATGGCGTAGTTCAACGGATGAACTTTCAAAAACTCCACCATTTGGTCATAGCCTTTCCCCACATAGTTTTTGGGGATTGTGAGGTTGGCAATGTAGTTAGTGGGTTTCAGTATTAGCATTGTGGTGACTGATGAGTGTTTCTGTACATCATCACCAACAAATACTGGTAGAAAGAGGTTGTTTTTGTGAGCCATTTTGGGAAGTAGTGAAAGAAACAGAAGCACAGGACACTTAGTCGATTTTTAGGGTTTTTGGGAAGTTTATGGAAGTAGTGAGGAAGACGAAGATGAAACAGTAGGGCTATTTATAGGATTTGAATGTGAGTGGGTATGAGAGAGAAACATTTGGGCGGTTGATTTGAAAAAGTCGTTAACGGAAAACGGAACGGTTGTCCATGTCAGACCGTTTGTCAGACCACTTGAGCCCTTTTTAATCACTAACACACGAAACCCACATTATCCGCAGTAATTAAGTTAATTAAAAACAAAAATTAAGTAACTTAATTGTGAAGAAAGGTAATTAAACTGATGGTCTAAGCTGATGGTCAAACCTGTGATGAGCAGAGTCATCACAAGCTGTTCACTCTTCAAGCTGTTCCTTCAACCTGTTCAGCTATGTAACAACAGATTCTGTTCAATAGCTGATCAGGTTACAAGACAATGCCTTGTATGACAGATTGAAAGAGTGACCAGGGTGGAGATTTGATCATCAGATCAGGCTTGACATATAAGTTGTTGTTGTCAAACCTGTTATATGCCCAAGCTGTTCAAGTTGTGCAGAAAATGGCTAAGTATAGAACATGCATAGCCTGTTCTGTCTAAGCTGTTCTGAAAGAATTTGAGCAGTGTGGGACATACAAAGTCTTAGAACATTAAGGACACTTAGTCACTTTTGTTTAACATGCCCAGCTTGCTGACAAGGTAATTAAACCTGTTTTCATCAAGAGGTTTGGTGAATATGTCTGCAAGCTGTTCATTAGTGGAAATAAAACTTACCTCCACATTACCTTTCTGAATGTGATCTTTGATAAAGTGATGTCTGACTTCTATATGCTTTGTTCTGGAGTGAAACACTGGATTGTTGGATATAGCTATGACACTTGTATTATCACACAGAATAGGAGTTTTCCTATATACAAGGCCATAGTCTTCAAGCTGATGCTGCATCCACAGAATCTGCCCACAGCAGCTTCCAGCAGCAATGTACTCAGCTTCAGCAGTAGAAGTAGACACCGAGTTCTGCTTCTTGCTACACCAACTTATCAACTTACCACCAAGGAGTTGACATCCACATGTTGTGCTTTTCCTGTCTAGCCTGCAACCTGCAAAATCAGAATCTGAATAACCTGTTAGTTCAAGGCTTGAGTCTTTGGGATACCAAAGACCCAAACCTGGTGTACCCTTAAGGTATCTGAAGATTCTTTTTACAGCAGCTAGATGTGATTCTTTTGGATCAGCTTGGAACCTAGCACATAAATAACTAGCAAATATAATATCAGGTCTACTAGCAGTTAAATACAACAAGCTCCCAATCATGCCTCTGTAAGCTGTTACTGAAACAGCCTTGCCACTGGCATCCGCATCAAACTTTACATTGGTTGCCATTGGGGTTTTAATAGGAGAACTTTGATCAAATTTAAACTTTTCCAGTAGATCTAAAGTATACTTTCAATGATTAATAAAAATTCCATTTGAGGTTTGTTTAACCTGTAATCCTAAAAAGAAAGTAGGTTCACCCATCATACTCATTTCATATTTGGATTTCATGAGTAATGAAAAATTCTTGCATAACTGCTCATTGGTAGAACCAAATATTATGTCATCCACATAAATTTAAACAAGCATAATATCAGACTTCACCTTCTTTATGAACAATGTGGTATCTACTTTACCTCTGGAATACCCATTGCTCATAAGGAAATCAGTAAGAGTGTCATACCAGGCTCTAGGGGCTTGTTCTAGACCATAGAGGGCCTTGTCCAACTTATAGACAAAACCTGGATGATGTTCATTCTCAAAACCTGGAGGCTGCTTGACATAAACTTCTTCTTGCAGCTTCCCATTCAAAAATGCACTCTTCACATCCATTTGGAATACCTTTATGCTCTTATGAGCAACGTAGGCTAGAAACAAACGAATTGCCTCCAGCCTGACCACAGGAGCAAATGTTTCATCATAGTCAATTCCTTCTTCGTGTCTATAGCCCTGAGCAACAAGTTTTGCCTTATTTCTAATGACATGAACTTGCTCATCCATCTTGTTCCTGAAAACCCATTTAGTGCCAACTATAGTTTTACCTTTAGGAGCAGGGACCAGCTTCCATACCATATTTCTTGGATTTAAAAGATGATTTCCTCTGCTTGCCTTTCTCACAAGTTGTGCAGAGTTTATCCTTAACAAAAGTAATGGAAGGAAAACCTGTTACCAACTCTTTCTTACAGAGTTTGTTGATGTTCTTGAAGTTCAGGTGTGACAGCCTTTTGTGCCATAACCAGTTTAGGTCTGCATTTGTTCTTGTGAGAAAACATGTTTCAGTTGTGGGATCAGCAGATTTCATATCCACAACATATACACCTTTCTTCCGTTGAGCACACAACATAACTTTGCCTTGGGGATCCAATATGTAACCCAAGTGCTCATCAAAGTTAACCTTGTAGCCAGCATCACACAGTTGACTTATGCTAACAAGATTATGTTTCAACCCAACCACATAGGCTACTCTTTTGAACACTGCAGTACCAGCTTTAAGAGTTCCATATCCCTCGGTGGATCCCTGTACATTGTCACCAAAAGTGACTTTTGGCCCTTTTTCAGGCCTTAGATCATTCAGCAGATCCTTGCAACCTGTCATGTGCCCTGAGCAGCCACTGTCCAAGTACCAAACCTGGGATGGTTGTTTGTCCTGCAAAATGTCATAGGAAAATATTAGTTACATTTAGGGGAACTCATCATAGTGATGAGTTCTCCTACTTCATCAACATGTGTTGATGGGCTAGTAATATCCACATTAAAATTTCCTATTTGAATGGTATCAGTTTGGATATCACTCTCATTGACTAAGTTACTTCGAACACTGCTTGTTTTAGCAATGATGGAACTAGCAGAGTCAACAGGCCTCATGTCCTTAGTTTCAGGACAGTCTTTGGCCATGTGTGTCTTCTTCCCACATTTATAGCATTTTCTCTTTTTGGCCTTTTTGGAAGAGGAGCTTTCAGAAACACATTCTGAATTATTTCTCTTGATTTTATCAGCAGGTTTAGCAAACTTATTACTATTTTTCGATAAATCAACAAATTGGGTGGTTGGTATAATAGCAACAGCTTTGCCTGTTTCTTCTTTCCTCTTTTTGGGAGGACAGATGTCAAAAACAGGAAGCTTGATTGGTTTTTGACCTTCCACAGGTTTGGGAAAATTATTCCCAGATTTCTCAGGTTGAGCAATGACTTTGCCTTTTCCCTTACTGAGATGTGATTGATGCTGCCTATCAGCATACTAGTACAAAATATGTCTTCCGTCACGTTAAAAAACCGTGGCCATAGACCTTTGGCCACAGTTTTATTTTCAATTCAAATCGTGACCAAAGGTCGCATCACTTTTGGTACCTTATGACTACATTTAATATTCGTGACTAAATCACATGTAAAACTATGGCCATAGCATAAAACCGTGGCTATATGGTAACAATTTCTATATAGTTGTGGTCTATATTTTTTAGTAAGCGTGACAATAAAATACTTTTAGTCACAATTTATTTTAACACCATGACAGTTGGATACATTCAGACACACATAAACAATTAATCAGTGGCGTTAACATTCTTACAGACACGTATAAACAAATAAACCGTGGCCACCTGATATATTTAAAGACGCATAAATATTTAATCGTGACCATTGGATAAATCTATACACACATAATCAGTTAAAGTGTAACTATTTGAGACATTTAAACACACCACATGAATGAAACCGTGACAATTGGTAATATTTTAACGCACATAAACTATTCAGTGGTGTGACCATTCGTACATTTAGACATGCATAAACAATTAAACCGTGACCGTAGGGTACATTTAGACACACATAATTTATTAAAATGTGACGATTGGTTGCAATTGGACATACATATAGTATTAAACCGTGACAATTGATACATTTTGACACACAAAAATAATTACACCGTGACCATACCATTATTTTAGTCACATAATAATTCGTTTATTCATGACAATTGCTTACTTTTAGACACATATAATAAACAATATCGTGACCATAAAGTATTAATAGTTACTTATTTATTCCTAATCGTGGCAATTGGTAACTTGTAGACACATGCAACAATACAATTGGTGACCATTAAATACTTTTTTTTAACGGCAAACTATCCTACTCCTACTCCTAAACTACTCATTTACCACAAGACTTACTTTCACCACCTAAATATCAACTTGTCACCGACGGGAGTCGAACCCGTGACCTCTCACTTGTATCTCCACCCTCTTACCGCCAGGCCAAAGGCCCTTTTGTGACCATCAAATACTTGTTGTCACATTATATTTCTTTTAAAATCACTATTGTTCCTTTTAGACACGTGCAAAAAAAAATAAACCGTGACAATAAGTTACTTACAGCCACATGTGTTTTCTTTTATCGTTATTGTTGTTTACTTTTAGACACACATAACATTTATAATAGTGACCGTAAAATATTTATAGTATCATGTTGTTTCGTAAACGGTGATCGTTGATTCCTTTTATTCATACAAAATAAAATAAAATGTGACCATAAAATACATTTACTCACATTCTTTTCCTTTAATTATTACAATTAATTACTTTTAGCCACATATATTAAAATAAGACGTAACCATAAACTACTTGTAGTCATGGTTTGTTTTCTTTTATCGTGATTAATATTTAGTTTTTGACACATATAAGACATTTAATAATGACCATAAAATATTTATACTGACACGTTTTTTTAAACTGTGATAATTGATAACTGTAACCAGACAAAACAAACTACATTATGACCATAAAAAACTTATAGCTACACTTTGCCTCTTTTATTATGACAATTAATTACTTTTAGTCACATAAAATAAAATAAGACATGACCATAAACTTCTTGTAGTCATGGTTGTTTTCTTTAATCATAATTAATGTTTACTTTTTGACACATATAAGACATTTAACCATGACCACAAAAATACTAATAGTGATAAGTTTTTTCTTAAACTGTGACAATTAATAACCTTTAACCACACAAAACTAACTAATTCGTGACCATAAAGTAGTTATAGCCACATTTTGCTGCTTTTATTGACAATTAATAACATTTAGCAACTGATAAAAAAATAAGTCGTGACTATAAACTACTTGTAGTCACGATATTTTTTCTTTTATCATGGTTAATATTTAGTTTTTGAGACACATAACACAATTAACCATGACCACAAAATACTCATATTAACAAGTTTTTTTTTAACTATGACAATTGATAACCTTTAACCACACAAAACAAAATAAATTGTGACCATAAAATACTTATAAATACATTTTTGTTCTTTTATCATGATTAATGTTTAGTTTCAGACACAATAATATATTAAACTGTGACGATAAAATACTTATAGGGACATTTTTTCACTTAAACCATGACCACCGATTACTTTTAGTCACACAAACGAATTCTTCGTGTGACCATAAAGTACTTATAGTCACTGTTTTTTTCTTTTATCATGAAAAACTATTACTTTTACACACTAATAAGAAATAAACTAAACCATGATCATCAGAAAAATATAGTCACAACATTTTTTTGTCAAGACTTTTGTTTATTTTTAGTTACATAAAAACAATAAACCGTCACCTTTAAATATTAATAGTCACAAATTTGCTTAATCTGTGACAAAAAAAACCCCTTATATTGATTTTTATTAATGTGAGATTGATAGCTTTTAGTCACAAAAAAAATTAAATCGTGACTTGAATGTACTTATAATCATATCTTTTTCATTTTACTATTACTATTGTTTACATTTAGACACACATAAAAACTTAATCTGTCACCTTTAAATATTAATAGTCACATGCTTGTGTGTCTTAAACTGTGACCGAAACATAATTATGGTGATATGTTTTTTTTTTCTTAAACCGTGATCATTAATTACTTTTATATACATAAAAGAAATTAAATCGTGACAAAAAAAATACTTAGTCACATTTTTCTCTTTCATCATGAATATAAAATACTTTTACACACACATAAGAAACTAAACCGTGACTATAAAATACTTATAGTCACAATAATTTTCTTATTTCATGACAATTGTTTACTTTTGGACACACTTAATGAACTCAATCATGACCATTAAACACTTATAGTCACAATGTTTTTCTTTTACCATACGTGGCTAATGAACTCCACCCTTTGGTCACATAAAGCGATTTCGTGACCATATAAGTTAGCCTTCTGTCACACTTTATTCATGTGACTAATTCCACCATATAATTTAGACTCATACAATTAGACTTCAGGGTGTCCTTTTGGTCACCGAAAGAGATTTCCGTGACCATATACATATTTATCGTCACAGTTAATAACCATCACAAGATTATTATAGACATCAAACAAATAACTGTGACAAACGATGACATTTGGTAACAATGTGGCAACTGTGACAAGTCTTTGTCACGATCCTTATGTTAAACAGTGGCTTAAGGTTTGAATATGATTTGAAATGGTCACAGTTATTGAGATAAACTGTGGCTATCATAATAATACAAAATCATATGTGACCCTTTAGTCACGTCAATAACAAAAAGTGTGGCTAGGCAGTTTGGACAAAACCGTGACCATAGGTCATTTTTGTACTAGTATAATCATTGTTTCTGGTTTTGAAAGACTTATTTTCATTTATAACCAGTTTTCTACCATGATTTGAAAACTTATTTGAAACCACAACAAATTTGCTTTCAACATGAGACTTATCCTTGTTGAAAGTAGGCTGCTTACCTATTGAAAACTTATTTTCAAAATGTTTAGCATCAAAAGGATTAACATGTCTCTTACCATCAGCTTTGGACCCAGAGCCTGTTCTGTCAACAGGTTTGGTGTCCACCGCTGCAGCTTGAGCATGTTTCCTTTCCTTTGCTTGTGTGAATTAGCAGAGCACTTAGCAGGCTGATTTGATGGAGAACCCATTCCATCATCAGCTTTTGGGCCTTTTTCACACAAGTTGTCAGTATTTTGAGGCCTGACAAACCTGTTTGTTGAGACCAGCTTTCCATTAACTTTCAGGATGAAAGTACTGGGAAGCTCACCAAGAGTGGATAAGTCATCTTTCAGATTATTGATCTCAACAATAGAAGCTGCTGTGTCAAGATCCCCTCCAAGATAGGCTTGGATTTGTGCAGGGATCTACTGACTTATGCAATGGCTGACTTTTTGTGCTGATTGGCACCAAGAGTCAACTATCTTTTGAAGCTTTGCATGTTTTACATCTGTTTCTCTCTTTTCTTCCAGTAAAATAGAGTTGATGTGTTTTAGTTCATCAAGCTCAGTTTCCAACTTATGGAAACTGTCTAGTTTACTAGATTTAATTTCAAGATCAGTTTTAAGCTTAGAGATTTCAGATATTAAAACTTTATGCTTCTCAACAGCAGCTTTTAAATCAACCAGCATATATTCAAACATTTTTACTTTTTCACCTGAACTGTAAGCCATAAAATTTTGTACCTTGTACATCATTATAGGGTTCCAATTCTCCAAGCTGCTGAAGACTTCAGCTTCAGCCAAGTCCTGTTTGAAGTTGCTAGTTGATGGGACATCAGCATTGGCCATCAGACAATTGTTGTTGTAAGGTCTTGCACTACACAGATCAATCTAGACGCGACACACACCAACGAGTGCGGAATCCTCGTTAGCGGCTTGACGGATATAACACTCGCACGAAACACGGAGACTACAACAACGTTGTACGATCGACCACGAACGAACCTACGCAATGATTCTCCCTGAAAACACTCACTATCAGCTGATAAACTCGAGATCGCCTTTTGCTAATTGCTCACACCAATTCTGCAAAAGTCTCCTAATGATTCGAGTTAATCCCTAATTATAGAGGTCCATTCGAGTTTGTCATTGGACAAACTCGAATCCAGGCCCAAGGCCCATTCGAATTTGTCTTCATGACACATTCCAATTTACCTCCAATATTACGTTCGAATTTATCCTATATTCGAATTTCTCATGTTCAACTTGTATTTGAATATATGATTTAACTTATGTTTGAATTAATCTTTGGACTTTATGTTTGAACTTCTTGTAATACATTACATCAAGTTCAAACATACAATCAATAAATATCAAACACATATATCAAACATTAGTTAGTATTCAATACTTTGTGACATGACTTAGACAAAATGCTAATACGACTTAGACTGCTATCGTCACACAGGGTGTACCAACAGACTCCTCCTTGACGATAGCTTCTAACTATTTACATTTTGATTAAGTACTAGAACTATATATACTACTACCTGCATATAAACCTGCATCTATACATACTTTTATTACCTTCTGGTACTTCCTAGCATCAGACCTCTAACCTTCATGGAAGAAGATAGGCTGATCATTCAGCTTCTGCAGGTCGCCCTTCGATAGATTTATTAGGTGTAACGGATCATACACTCGCAAAATCACTTTGTCTTCTGTATCCTCCATTATTGCTTCAGCAGTTTCGTTATCTACGTACCACCACTTCATGTTACTCAGAACATCTTGTGGCATCGTCTTCATAGGCACTCTCTTCAGACGCTTTACGGGCTTGTACACCATTCTGGCCCATGGTTTACCTGTATGAGGATCTATTCTTGATACGTCCTCGACTCTCTTCCCGGTTCTTGGCTTGAGCCTTTCAAGTTTTCCTGACCGACCCTCTTTCCTAATAATCTTTGCAATTACTTCAGCATAAGGGTCGTCACCAATATTTATCAGCTCTTTCCATGCCAATTCTTTCACTTCAACCTTCGGCAATGTATTGAAAATTTTAAGCGTTCGCCTTAGGTATTGAAGCCCATCTCTCCTTTTGAATATAAACAGCTGCAGTTCTCGGTCAAAGAACCAGCTTATAATACCTCCTGAGAGATTTTCTGCACCAGGAACCCTCATCTTCTTCTTCATTTTCGGCTTTTCTTTCTTTTGTTCCTTCTTGAACCATAGATTCAGTAAATCGGCCCTGGAAGGCTCTTTTTCTACTCTTTCAAATTCAGAGTCTTCGACCGAGGCTATCTTGATCTCGTCTATATCAATCACATTGTGATTATCGCGCACATACAACTCCGTGATAGGTTGTGAATTTACGATCACCTCGTTGACATTATCGTCCTCGTCTTCTATCACTTCATCGTCAGATTGCCAATCAACAATATCCTCCGGTACGAATTCTCCTTCTTACAGTTCCTCTACATCATCTTCAAAATCAAATTCAAAATCTAATGGCTCTTCCTCGATATCCATCAGAGCTTCAATGATTTCATTCATATCGCTCTCGACCACCTTCAAGGAACTTGCCTCTCCTCCTTCGGCTGCACCTTGACCAGGCTCCCCCTGAGTTTCAGCATATAGAGCAGCAGGAAAATCTACTGGCTCATTCTCTTTCTATGCATTGGGATCATCGCCTTCATCTTCATCATCATTTCCCCTTCTTGGCTCCTCACTATCCTTAGAACTCGTCTCCCCCTGAGCCTTTAGATTTTTCAATAATTACTCGACAAGGGATCTCATTGGTCGAATTTCGGCAGCTTGATGTGCCACAAAGGATTCAGCTCAAGATTGTGTTCCTCCATCTTTCCAATAACTTTCTTTAACTCAGCATTATCGTTTTCAACATTGGCATTATGCTTCTGTATTTCTCCAATAGCCTTTGTCAACTGAAAGATTTGGACTTGTTGGAAGTCAACCTTGCTCCTCAGCTTAGAAAACCTTTGATTCCATAAAGGTTGATGATGTGGATGGTATGGATTGGATGGGAGTGGGGATGATTGGTGGAGGAACGGAGGTCTGAACAGGTGGTGGTTGTGGAATGGGTTCTGATGGTTGGGCAGATGGTATTTCTGGCTCAGGAGCAGAGGCTGATGGAGCTCCCTGCATGAAGCGATGTCTCTTTGCTCTCTGCCTCGGTATCAGAGGAGCTACCTCTTCTTCCTCAAAATTCGAGTCGTCTGACTCCCTTGCAGCTCTTCTTCTTCTAACTCCTTCCTCATCCACTACTAATCTTGATCCATATGTCCCTATGTGAATGGACGGATCAGCGGTCACAGTGTCAGGGGCCTCAACCTCAATCTTCTCAATTTCTTCTGACTCAGAATCAGAAGTTGAAACGGCTTCGCCTTCTGGCTCAGGTTGATACTCATCTATTTGTTTAAAAATGTCAACTTCTCCTTCTGGAGGCTCCAAGAGATCTCCAACGAGTTCATTAGTAATCTCCTCATTTGCATTAGGCCCGACTGCCCAAATCTCCTCCAAAGTCTGAAGTCTCAGATCCGATACTGGTGGTACAGTTGACGGACCAGCCTCTGCCGTTTCTTGCACTTGACTTGTTGAAGGCCTATCAGCCTGAATTTGCCTCACAGATGGCCTTTGCCTCTTCCTCTGATGCTGAGGCCTAGGTTGTGGCTGTTGCTGTTGCTGTGGTTGCTGTGGAATCTGTAAATCCCCTGCCCAGTTGGCACCTTCAGGGACTACAAAATCAGAATCGATCACGGCACCAAAAAGAGGTGCATCCACTGGCCTAGCCAGTCTTCCTCTATGAGCTGAGCAATCTGCAAAAATGCGTCTGTCTATGACAGCAACGCTTTGAATTTCGTTCAGCTGTGGCAGGTTTGGCAGGAAATGTCTGATCAGCATCATCACGAATCGCGGATATAGCAGAAATCTTTCTCTGTCTGGAGCTGTTATTTGTTGAAAAAACTCAGAAAAGAACATCTCAGAGAAGCTAAACCGTTGATTGTAGATCAATGCTATCATTCCGGACTGAATCTTCGATACAATGTAATCGAAGCCTTCTTTCTTCGCAGCAAAACATACCATAGAAACGTGCGCCAAATATCCCCATTGTCCTATAAGCCCACTTTTCATGTAAGAAGACTTAGTTACGTCCAGGCTATACCCCATTCTAACAAAAGCCACCTGCCTGATTGATAACGGGAAGTCTATCGGCCCATTCTCTTGTTCTTGAGATCCCAGCTGCAACACTTGACGTAACATTGTAGGTCCCGAAAGGTTCCCAAAGTATATAGTTATAAGCTGTAGAGGGGGGGTGAATACAGCACTTTAAAAACTACACACTCTTTTTCTCAATGTTTGTATGTATTATCAACAATTGTTAATTACAAACAAGCTTGAATGCGGAATGGTTCAAGCTGAGATGACAGAATACAACAGTATGTTTTACTAGTCTAAGACAGACTCAAACTAGTATACACTGAATACACTCACTAAGATGCACTCAATGTGTTTACAAGACTTTTAAGGAACAGCTTAGGTAAAACAGCTTTGACACACAGATGCTGGTTTACAGAAGATTTGCATGCATGAATATCACACTTGCACGTTCACACTTGGTTTAAGCACTTAGCTATCTTCACACTTCTTTCTGACCTTGGAAGCTTCCTTTTATACTCACTTAGAGGATCTAAGAGAAACATCTTCATTGGACGGAATGAAAAAGGAGAAGTCTTGTTTGAAAAGACAATATAACTTTTCTGCACTTTTCTGAAAAGCAGACTTGCCTTCTCTTGTGCAGAACTTTTGTCTTTTTACTTTGTCTACTGTTGCATTGCCTTTAACTAATTTAGGAATGTCAACTTTGCGTCTTTCTTCCTTGTAAAGGCCTATTTTGATATAAGAAAAAGGTCTGTCACCCTTTTTCAAATAACCTTTTGTCTTCATGTGACAGAACAGCTTGGGCAGGCTGAGCGGTTCTGCTTTCCACTTTGTCTTCGACTTGTAAACTGATCTTGTAGTCAAAAACAATACATGATGACTTGGAAACAAATTCCATAAAGTGTTTAGCCTGTTCACTAAGAACAGGTTCTGTTCACAAAGAACAGAACACTTTAAAAATGCCCAAGCTGCTCAACAGTATAGAGCAGCGTAGACAGTTTATGTCCAGCCTGATCAGCAGACTGAGCAGCTTGGACAAACTGTCTTGGTTGCAACACATGCAACATATAGAACAGCTTTAGACTGAAATTGCAAATCATTTTCAGGTTTCAATAAGGCATATAACAGGCCTTAAATTCAACCTTCAAATGTATCAACAGGTTTGATTATAAAATCTCCCCCTCAGATGTAGAGCAGGTTTGACTGAGGCCTTTTTGTGCCTAACAATCTCCACCTATTTGCAATAACCAGTCCAAGCTGGTTTTGTCAAAAATCACTATATATTTTTACAGTACATTTGCTGAAATAAAATTACAACATTACAGTAAAGTAAAAGATCAGTTTATATATACACTGATTCTTGACTATACTAGAACAACATATGTTCTTACAAAAGTACAACTAATATACTAATGTATTTTACAACTAATGTAAAAACAGAAATTACAACTTATGTAATAATGTACAACTAATGTACAGAATGTACAACTAATGTACAAAAGTATTTTACAACTAATGTAAAAACAGAAATTACAACTTATGTAATAATGTACAACTAATGTACAGAATGTACAACTAATGTACAAAATGTACAACTAATGTACAAAATGTTTGGACTGTTTGATTTGGGAGCAGATAATGGCAAGCCTGTCCAACTGATGGACAGCTTCCATTCTTCACCTACCCAGATGGCAGGTGGACTTCATTCGACAGGAGGTGGTATCCCTTCTTTGAATCTCTTTACAAGTTCTTCCCTTGTTTCTTCGTGTTCTTCAATTTCAGCTGTAAGAAACATAAAGTTAGAACTTTGAAGTTCACCTCTGTCATAAAAACCTTTCAGCTCTTCCCAGATAGCTGCTCTCCATAGGCTGGACTGATTGAAGGAGGTGGCAATTCTGAAGGCTGCAAGCTGCTTAAGACCAACTTTGTGTAGGTCTGAAGCTCTTTGAAAACATTTCTTCTGAGATAGGGGATCTACAAAAAATGCCCCTAACTCAGGCTCTTCAATCACTTTGCCATCTTCAAATTCAACTCCTTCAGGCAGGCTGTGGTCAACTCCTTTAATTTCCACAGCATAATCTCCTTGTTCAATCATCATAAGGAGTTCTTCCAGCTCTGTATCCCTCTTTGTTCTCCTGGCCTTTATCTTTGGATGTGTCACAGAGACACCTTCACTTATTTCTTTTGGAATCAGGCCCAGCTCCTTTACTCTTTCCATCAGCTTCTTGATGTATGCCCTGATAGTCTTAGCCGTTTCTGACTTAGACTGGCTCAGGGCAACTGCCAGTTCCAACCATTCCCTGTAACCCATTTGAGCAACATCAGTGTGATCATATGATTTCATTTCAGGGCCTGTTGCACCCATCCTGGTGATCTGAAGTTTCCACTGTGTGCCTTTCCTTGAAATGGGAACAGCTTTGACAATCGCCTCCTTGGCCAGCCTTCTAGTAGCAACATCATGAAATTTCTTTCTGGCCAAGTTGTCAAAGTGGAATTTGGCTCTGACAGAAGGTACTGTTGATTTGGTCACAGAGACCTGAGTACCCTTTTCTCCTTCCTTCTCTTTCTCTTCTGCTGATTTCCTGGCAGCTTCCATTATTTTCTTTTGCACCTCCAAGGTAGACATTTTTATTTTCTTTGCTTCTTGGAGGGCAAGAGACTTAGCAGCTTTGGCAGATTCTTCTTCTTTTCTTAACTCTTCCAGAGCCTTAAGCTGTTCTTCCCTAAACTCAAAGTACTTGTGCATAGGGAGTCCCATCTCTTTGGCTCTGGCTTTGTGAAACTGTGTATCTGCCTGTTTCTGCTCAATAGGATCCTCAGCTGCCTTTTCTTTGCCTTTAGCTGCTGCTTTAGTGACAGCAGCTTCAGAAGTTTCTTCTTCTTCTTCTTCTTCTAGGATAAGGTGCCTCCTTTTGCTACTAGGCCTGTCCTCAGGAATGACTTCCTCCCCCTTAGACTGAGCAGGGTTTGGAGAGCCAGCCTGAGTAGGCATAGCAGCTTGAGAAACACCTTCAGCTGCACCTGTTTCTGCTGGTTGATCAGTTTGGGTTGCAGACACTGGTATCTCCTTAGGAGAAGGAATCTTCTCCCCCTTAGACTTAGTCTTCGAGGCAGATGATTTCTCCCCCTTTGAAGGAGATGAGGCAGCGACTTCAACCCCTGGTCTGCCTGAAGACACAAAGTCAGCAGGCTTGCCAGCAGGTTTGGAAGGTTTAGGACCAACAAGGCTGTTCACTAAGTAAGCCAAGTTATCCTTTACCTCACCAAGTTGGGAAAGACAGTTTTGAAGAGAAGAAGCTTGGGAATCAGCAAAAGTGGTCAGCTTAACAATGTTGTCTCTATCAGAAGCTGTGAACAACAAACTTTGGAGCTGTGCAAGATGAAGTTCAAGAGAATCTTGCACATCAGCAAGGTTTGATGACACAGAGTTTGATAGAGAGCCCATAAGAGTGTTCAGGCTGGCCAATGTTGAAGGAAGGGTAGTATTGCAAGAAGTGAGAAGAGAGGACAGCTGTTGAGAAATGGCTGTCATAGAGGACACAGAGTCCTGCTGTAAGGAGAGGATAGAGGAGAGAGAGTTGGATACATTTTGCAGCTGTGCAGTGAGTGCAAGCAGCTGTGGAGAGTGGTCAGTTTGGGGAGTGACTGGGAAGGATTCTTTGAACATATCAAAGAAGCCTTTGAGCTACTCAGACACAGAGTCTGAGATGATGGATGGTAGGGAGTGCATGGTATTTTCCAAAGAACCAACTTTGTTGGTCAGCAATGAAAGCTGATCCTTCAAAGGCAGGTCTTTGGGAGATGGAGGTGTATGGGTAGACTGTTTGGAGTGAGTGGATGGAGAAGAAGATGATGAGGCTGGTGTTTGAGGATGAGATGGAGAAGGGAGAGAAACTTTGGACAGTAGTTCCATAGCCTGGGCAAAAGTAAGATGGCCCAGGTTAGAGGGATCAAGGGGTCCTTCAGCAGCGGCTGTAGTTGCATCATTAGGAGAAGGGGATGATGTTTGGGGCCTCTCAGATGCTGCTTGTGTTGCAGCACCCTCATGAAGACCAATGGTGGTTCCCTCTGCAGTGCCTTGGTCTAAAGGCACCTCATCATGGGGAGATGGGATATGCATTTCAACATCAGCAGTGGTAAAACCTGCTGATGGAATTTGCATTGAGGGAGCAGCCTCACCGGAGGGATGGTATGATCCCTGAGGTTCATCAGCTTGGGATATTGGTCCCTCAGCAGCTGTTTGGTGTAGAACAGCTGAATCATGGGGAACAGAAGGTTGAGGCTGAGCTGCTGATTGGTCTATATCAGCAGCGTGGGCACCTCGTGCAGACTCAGAGTGTAAGGGGATATGAGTGGGGGACAGTGTGGACTCAGTGTGGAGTGGAGAGGGCTCCTGTCTTTCAATATCCTCAGCCTGTTGGGAGGCTGGGATAGTTGATGTGGGTATCTCCATTTGTACAACTGGTTCCTGTTGGGAGGAACCAGAGGGTCTAGGCTGACTCAAAGGTGACTCAGGCTGAAGTGAAGCAGGCTCCAAATGAGCTGAACCTTCTCCCAAAATAGGAGAGGCAGCTGGGGTTGCTTCTTTTACAACTGAACCCTGTTGAGAGGGAACAGAGGAGGTGGTTTTCTGGGCTGTTTTCTTTTTGGCTATTGATTTTCTTTGGTAATGAATGGATGATGTGGGTGATTGTGGAGAGGAGAGAGGATCTGTTTGGACTGGATGTGAGACTGGGTCAGGAACAGTAGGGCTGGACTGTTCCATAGTCTCTTGTGCCACAGAGGCACCAGCCACAAAGGCTTCAGGCTCAACAGATGAGCCAGGGTGAGGAATCTGCTCTTCCTCAGCCACAGAGGCTAAGGGAGCAGACTCAGCCTGAGCTGTTTTGGCCTTCTTTTTAGCAGGCCCAGCTTCAGCTGCCATGGTCCTTTTCACAAGCTTGAACCTGGCTTTGGATTTTCCAGTGGGAGCAGCAGTGACTGGATCCACCCTCACAGCAGAGGGTCCTTCCACTAAACCCAACAGCCTCCTCATAGGTGTTGATAGAGGAGGCTCATTTGCCAGTACAGGAGTATGAAAAACTCTATTCCTATGACAGGGAAGGCAGCAGTTTTAAGTAGAGGTTGAGAATGATATAGATGCTCACCACAGACATGGCAGAAGATGAGACTCGGGAACCTGGGATATCGGACAGCAGCTGGTCTTGTCTCTTGCTGCACCAGGTTTCTCATGTTCAAGAAGATCCATTTGGCCATGTTAAGTGTAGTCCCATCCACCAGCTGAAGGACTACAGGCACTTCATCTCTACTAAGTTGGTCAAAGGAACCAACCTTGCTGCTGAATGACATTACCACAGAGGCAAATAAGAAGCTGTAAGTGGGTGACAGCTCCTTCCTGTACAGAGTAGCTCCAACCTTGGGTTCTGCCACACCACAGAAGCGTAGCAGATTGCCCATTTGCTCATTTTCAGGGTGAGGGAGATCATAGTTCTCAGCAACTGGAAGATGAAGAACCTCCCTCAGAAGATCGACTGTAATCTCAATGGTTTGAGTCCCATTGAGAATAGTACCCTTGATAACCTGAGTGTTTGGATTGTAGGAGCAGGTATACCAGAACTCGTATACCATCTCCTAGTACAGGACACCAGGAGATGCAGTCAGTGCATAGTTCAACGGATGAACTTGCAGAAATTCCACCATTCGGTCGTAACCCTTCCCCACATAGTTTTTGGGGATAGTGAGGTTTGCAATGTAGTTGGTGGGCTTGAGGGTCAGCATCGTGGTGACAGATGGATGTTTAACGACATCCTCACCAACGAAGACTGGTAGAAAGGGATTAGGTCTGTGAGCCATTTGGGAATTTTGAAGGTTTGGGGAAGCAAAAGACACTTAGTCGATTTTAGGGTACTTGAGGATTTCTGGAAATGATGAGGAAGACGAAGATGAAACAGTATGTTGGTATTTATAGGATTTGAATGTTCGTGTGTATGAGAGAGAAAAGGTTTGGGCGGTTTGATTTGAAATGTTAGTTGACGAAAAAACGGAACGGTTGTCCATGTCAGAAACATTTGTCAGACCACTTGACCTTTTTAATCACTAACACACGTAACAAACATTATCCGCAGTAATTAAGTTAAATAAAACATAATTTAAGAAACTTAATTATGAAGAAAGGTAATTAAACTGCTGGTCTACGCTGATGGTCAAACCTGTGATGATCAGGGTCAACAAGGTTCTTAGTCTTCAAGCTGTTCTTCCCTTCAAACTGTGCCTTCAGCCTGCTCTCTTTTGTGAGAACAGGTTGTGTCCAATAGATGAACAGGTTTCAGTATGAAGAAGTGAACAGGTTGAAGACTGAACCATCAGAGCAGGCTGGACGAATAAACAGGTTAAACTGTTTTTGTTCAGCCTGTTGTATGCTCAAGCTGTTCAAGTTTTTCAGACAAATAACTAAGTACAGAACATGTAGAACCTGTTCTGTCTAAGCTGTTCAGAGAAACTTGAGCAGTGTGAAACATACACATTATTAGACCTTTGAGAGACACTTAGTCACTCTTGTTTAACATGCCCAGCTTGCTGACAAGGTAATTAAACCTTGTTTCATCCAGAGGTTTGGTGAAAATTTCTGCAAGCTGTTCATTTGTGGAAATAAAACTTACCTCCACATTACCTTTCTGAATGTGATCTCTGATGAAGTGATGTCTGACTTCAATATGCTTTGTTCTTGAGTGAAATACTGGATTGTTGGAGATGGCTATGGCACTTGTATTATCACACAGAATAGGAGTTTTCCTATACACAAGGCCATAGTCTTCAAGCTGAT
>JAANYP010005479.1:0-17389 GCA_020465985.1 Centrapalus pauciflorus | reverse complement strand
CTCTGTAGGCTTTGGAGATAGAAGAGTAGCCAACAAACACACCTTCATCAGCTTTGGGTTCAAATTTTGACAGCTGGTCCCTTTGATTCAGAATGAAACAGGGACATCCAAACACATGGAAGTAACTGACATTTGGCTTTCTCCCTTTGAGCAGCTCATAGGGAGTTTTGTTGAACCTTTTCACCACTAAGGATCTGTTTTGAGTGAAGCAGGCAGTGTTAACAGCTTCAGCCCAAAATGATGAAGGCAAACCTGATGCACACAGCATGGTTCTGGCAGCTTCAATGAGAGTTCGGTTTCTCCTTTCAGCAACTCCATTTTGTTGAGGAGTTCTTACTGCTGAAAAGTTTTGAGTGATACCTTTCTCTTCACAGAAGTCTTCAAGAGTACTGGTTCTGAATTCAGTACCATGATCACTTCTAAGCTGCTTTACTTGGGCAGAGTTCAGCATTTCCATCTTTTTAACAAATCCAATAATTTCTCTCGCAGCCTCTCCTTTGCTCTTCAGAAAGATCACCCATGTGTACCTGGAGAACTCATCAACCAATACAAGAGTGTATCTTCTTCCTCCTAGACTTGGGACATTAACAGGTCCAAACAAGTCCATATGGATTAAGAAGAGAGGAGTATCAATAGAGAAATTGTGTTTGGATTTAAAAGATGTTTTTCTCTGCTTGCCTTTCTCACAAGCTGTGCATAATCTATCTTTGGCAAAAGTCATAGAAGGCAAACCTGTCACCAACTCTTTCTTACAGAGTTTGTTGATGTTCTTGAAGTTCAGATGTGACAGTCTTCTATGCCATAACCAGTTTAGATCAGCGTTGGTTCTTGTGAGAAAACAGGTTTCAGTTGTGGGATCAGCAGAATGCATATCCACAACATATACACCTTTCTTTCGTTGAGCACACAGCACAACTTTGCCTTGGGAATCCAATATGTAGCCCAGGTGCTCATCAAAGTTAACCTTGTAGCCAGCATCACACAGTTGGCTTATGCTAACAAGGTTATGTTTTAGCCCAACCACATAGGCTACCCTTTTGAACACTGCAGCACCAGCTTTAAGAGTTCCATATCCCTCAGTGGATCCCTGCACATTGTCACCAAAGGTAACTTTTGGCCCTTTTTCAGGCCTGAGATCACTCAGCAATTCCTTACAACCTGTCATGTGTCCTGAGCAGCCACTGTCCAAGTACCAAACCTGGGAAGGTTGTTTTTCCTGCAGAGTGAAAAGAGAATTATTAGTTATTTTTAGGGGAACTCATCACACAGATGAGTTCTCCTACTTCATCAACATTTGTTGATGGATTTGGAATGTCCACACTAATATTCCCTATTTGAATGGTATCAGCTTGAATACCATCCTCAGTGACTATGACATTTCCACCACTGCTTGTAACAGCTGTGAGGAAAACAGCAGAGTCAACAGGCCTCATGTCCTCAGGTTCAGGACAGTCCTTGGCCAGATGTGTCTTCTTCCCACACTTGTAACATTTTCTCTTTTTAGTACTTTTGGAAGAAGGTCCTTCAGAAACACATTCTGATCTGTTTTTGTTGATTCTTTCAGCAGGTTTAGCATTCTTTGTAGAATCAACAGCTTGTGTGGTAAGTTCAATGGCCACAGCTTTGACTGTCTCTTCTTTCCTCTTTTTGGGAGGACATATGTCAAAGACAGGAAGCTTGATTGGCTTTTGAGCTTCCACAGGTTTGGGAAACTTATTCCCAGTTGTCTCAGTTGGAGCAATGGCTTTGCCTTTGCCCCTACTGAGTTGTGATTTATGCTGCCTATCAGCATACTCACTGTGTTTGGTTTTGAAAAACTTATTTTCATTTAAAACCAATTTACTGCTCTGATTTGAAAACTTATTTGAAATCACAGCAGTTTTGTTTTCAACCTGAGACTTACCCTTGTTGAAAACAGGCTGCTTACTTTTTGAAAACTTATTCTCAAAATGTTTAGCATCAAAAGGATTAACATGCTTTTTACCAACAGCTTTGGACTCAGAACCTGTTTTGTCAACAGGTTTAGCATCCACAGCTTCAGTTTGAGCATGTTTTCCTTTATTTTGCTTATGTGAGCTAGCAGAGCACTTAGCAGGCTGTTTTGGAGAACAAACTCCAACATCAACTTTTGAGCTTGGTTCACATAAGCTGTCAGTATTTTGAGGCCTGACAAACCTGTTTGTTGAGATTAGCTTACCATTCACATTTTGAATGAATGTATTTGGAAGCTCACCAAGAGTGGATAAATCTTCTTTTAAATTACTTATCTCAACAATGGAAGCTGCTGTGTCAAGATCCCCTCCAAGATAGGCTTGGATTTGTGCAGGAATCTGTTGACTTATACAATGGCTGACTGTTTGTGCAGATTGGCACCAAGAGTCAACTATCTTTTGAAGCTTGGCATGCTTTATATCTGTTTCTCTCTTTTCTTCCAGTAAAATAGAGTTGATGTGTTTTAATTCATCAAGCTCAGTTTCCAACTTATGGAAACTGTCCAGTTTACTGGATTTAGTTTTAAGATCATCTTTAAGCTTAGAGATTTCAGATAGTAAAGCATCATGCTTCTCAACAGCAGCTTTGAGATCAACAAGCATATATTCAAACATTTTAACTTTTTCTTCAGAACTGTAAGCCATAAAATTTTTTACCTTATACATCATTGTAGGATTCCAGTTCTCCAAGCTGCTGAAGGCTTCAGCTTCAGCCATGTCCTGTTTGAAACTGCTTGTTGATGGGACATCAGAGTTGGCCATCAGACACTGATTATCTTCTTCATCAGATGATGAATCAGATTCCTCCCAGTCACATGTCTCTGCCATGAGTCCCTTTTGGCGATTGGAAGACACAGAGTTTTCCAATTTCCTCAGCTTAGCCATGGCCATAAGGTACTTAACCCTATAGCCATCATCCCTGTTAGTCTTGTTAGGTTTGGATGACTGACCAACAGCTTTTGACACACAGTCAGCAGCTATATGGCCAGTTTTGCCACACTTGAAGCACTCAGCTTTGGATTTGTCAAATGCCTTCTTTTTGCCAGCACTTGAACCTCCTTGCAGCATGTTTCTTCCAAACCTTTTCTTGTTGAACCATTTGACAAGCATGGCTATCATTTGCTCATCATCTTGTTCAGCAAGATCTGCAACATCTTCTTCGTCTAACACCTCCTCCTTTTCATCATCCTGTTGATCAGGTTGAATGAACACATCACTCACCTGATTAACAGACTGTCTCACATTAGCCACAAAGGCTGTACCTCTTCTGGACATTTCCAAGGCATTCCTCTTTTGTTGCCTTGATTGTTCATCATTCAGTAAGGATCCATACAGATTGACCAGATCCATACTTCTGATAGTACCTGAGTTCCTTAGGATGGTTGAGAAATAGTTCCACTCTTCAGGTAAAATGTCCAGAAACTTGTTCACCAAAGTAAGACTGTCCTTGGTGATCCCAACAGCTTTGAGATCATTCACCAGAGCAGTGAACCTGGTGTAGGTTTCAGTGAGAGACTCCTTTGGTTTGGCAAAGAAGAGTTCATACTGTCTAACAAGATTGTTAATCCTGTTGTCCAGTGTGATTGTGGGTCCATCATAGACGGTACACAGAGTATCCCACATCTCCTTTGCAGTCTTCATTTTCTCAACCTGCTTGAACACATCATCAGGGAGAGAAATGACCAGGTTGTTTCTGGCCTTTACATCCAGAGCCACCAGTCTCTTGTCTTCATCAGACCATTGAGCTTTGGCTTTCTCAAAGGTCCTGATTTCAGGAGCAGCTCCTTCAACCGCTGGAGTTATAGTAGTGACAGAGGTTGGCACATAGGGACCCTCCATCACTATCTCTGGCAGTTGTACATCCAGATTCTCTAAGTAGAGCATCATTCTGCACTTCCAACCAGAGAAGTTTTGATGATTAAATTTGGGAGGTTTGCCCATAGAGCCATTGTCATAGTAAGAAGAGTTTGCAGCACTGTTGTCCATGGAAACTTGGGAGAATGAGAGATCTAGAATGACACACACTCTAAACTGCTCTGATACCAGTTGTAGGTCCCGAGAGGTTCCCAAAGTATATAGTTATAAGCTGTAGAGGGGGGTGAATACAGCAATTTAAAAACTACACACTCTTTTCTCAATGTTTGTATGTATTATCAACAATTTGTTAATTACAAACAAGCTTGAATGCGGAATGGTTCAAGCTGAGATGACAGATACAACAGTATGTTTTACTAGTCTAAGACAGACTCGAACTAGTATACACTGAATACACTCACTAAGATGCACTCAATGTGTTTACAAGACTTTTAAGGAACAGCTTAGGTAAAACAGCTTAGACACACAGATGCTGGTTTACAGAAGACTTGCATGCATGAAGATCACACTTGCACGTTCACTCTTGGTTTTAGCACTTAGCTTTCTTCACTCTTCTTTCTGACCTTAGAAGCTTCCTTTTATACTCACTTAGAGGATCTAAGAGAAACATCTTCATTGGACGGAATGAAAAAGGAGAAGTCTTGTTTGAAAAGACAATATAACTTTTCTGCACTTTTCTGAAAAGCAGACGTGCAGAACTTTTTGTCTTTTTACTTTGTCTACTGTTGCATTGCCTTTAACTAATTTAGGAATGTCAACTTTGTGTCTTTCTTCCTTGTAAAGGCCTATTTTGATATAAGAAAAAGGTCTGTCACCCTTTTTCAAATAACCTTTTGTCTTCATGTGACAGAACAGCTTGGGCAGGCTGAGCGGTTCTGCTTTCCACTTTGTCTTCGACTTGTAAACTGATCTTGTAGTCAAAAACAATACATGATGACTTGGAAACAAATTCCATAAAGTGTTTAGCCTATTCACAAAGAACAGCTTCTGTTCACAAAGAACAGAACACTTTAAAAATGCCCAAGCTGCTCAACAGTGTAGAGCAGCGTAGACAGTTTATGTCCAGCCTGATCAGCAGACTGAGCAGCTTGGACAAACTGTCTTGGTTGCAACACATGCAACATATAGAACAGCTTTAGACTGATATTGCAAATCATTTTCAGGTTTCAATAAGGCATATAACAGGCCTTAAATTCAACCTTCAAATGCATCAACAGGTTTGATTATAAAATCTCCCCCTCAGATGTAGAACAGGTTTGACTGAGGCCTTTTTGTGCCTAACAATTTCCGTGACTGTTATTGCGTAATTAATGTTTTAAAATTATCGGGTTTTCGTGTATGTATCTTGGGAATAGTGTAGGGATTATTATATTATGTCACGGATGAAGTGTTGCTTACGTGGCATTGTGGTTTAGTTCGAGGGTGTTACAAGCTTGGTATCAGAGCCTAGGTTTAAGAGATTAAGTATCTAGTGGATGCTTAAGCTTAAACCCTAGAGTTTAGATCCTTGGATTGTAATCCGAAGTAGAGTGTTAGGCGATAAATGAGTAGTGTGTAGAGTCTTGTAGAGTTAATTCGTGTTATGATTTTATTGTGCAGGTTGTTATGGACCGTCAGGGCAGCGGGCCTCAGGGGGATGACCATAGGGATGATGAGCCTGTGCGTAGGTCTGACTTGTATGCTGTGATAGGTCAGATCCTAGATGAGCGTTTTGCCGTTCAGGGAGCGGGTAGGGGTCGAGGTGCGGTGCCTCCACCCGAGGGAGAGCAGAGTTCTGGGGCTGGTGCATCTTCTAGCCAGCCATCGCGAGGGTCCTTTAAGGACTTTATGACGGGTCGCCCTTCTGAGTTCTTCGGTGGAGTTGGTGTCTCGAAGGCACTTGATTGGCTGCGAGAGGTCGAGGCTGCATTTCGTATAGCCCATGTTGATCGAGCAGACAGGGTGAGTTATGCCTCCTACCTTCTGAAGGGAGGAGCATTGAGATGGTGGAGTTCAGTTGTCAGTGCTCGGGGAGTTGACGAGGCCTACTTGATGTCGTGGGAGGAGTTCCGTACAGAGTTTGAGCTGCAGTATTGTCCGTTGGACACGAGGAGAGAGCTGGAGCGAGAGTTCATCCATCTGCAGCAGGGATCCAGATCCGTTCAGGAGTATATCGACATCTTTAATGACAGAGATCAGTTCGCGCCGCATCAGGTAGCTACAGAGGACCGAAAGGTCAACATGTTTATTGAGGGATTGAGGCCAGATATCCAGGAGTTTGTGGGGATGTTGCGTGACCCCACTTTTTCTTCAGCGATGGAGTATGCCCGCCGTCGAGAGCGGGAGATTGAGAGACAGCGGGAGCAGTCAGCTCTTCAGAGACAGCGCATTGAGCCATCGGGTCAGGGCCAGAGTTCCGGGTCTTCGAGGTTTTATAGAGAGAGCCGTCAGGGCGGGTATTCCGAGCAGCAGGGACAGACTTCAGGGGCTCGGCATGATCAGGGTCGAGATGATAGGCAGTCGGGGGTTGGCCAGGGTCAGGGACAGAGTCAGGGTGGGCAGAGACAGCGAGGTCAGGGTCAGAGGCAGGGGCAGAGTCAGAGCCAGGGGAGTGTTGGAAGGGGATCTCGGGATTCTGGGAGCCGAGTTGAGAGTTTGGCATCAGTGGAGAGAGATTGTCAGCGGTGTCATCATCGCCATGCAGGGCCGTGTGCCCCGGAGCATCTCCGTTGTTTTCGATGTGGCCAGTTTGGTGACATTGTTGTTGCGTGTACTTCTCAGGAGTCCCTTTGCTTCCGGTGCGGAAGCCGGGTCATATGTCTCGGGATTGTCCGAATCCCGGAGCAGGATTTCCGGGATCGAGTTCGAGTGGAGCTGGGCCGTCTGGGTCATCTTCAGCACCTCGGGGAGGTGGAGCACCGAGGGCTCGCGACAGAGTTTTTCAGGCTACTGCGGAGGAGGCGCGTGAGTCGCCCGATGTTGTAGCTGGTACGTTTATCCTTAACGGACTACGTGCCTTTATTTTGTTTGATTCGAGATCTGATCGTTCATATGTATCTGCCTCCTTCTGTGATTATTTTTCTATGCATTAATCTGAGTTATCTGTGCCTGTTATTGTTGAGCGTGTTGATGGTAGTACTGTGTTAGTGAGCCGTATCTATAGAGATTGTGTGTTAGAGATAGACGGTCATCGGTTTTCCATAGACCTGATGCCTATGGAGATTAGTAGTTTCGATGCCATTGTTGGCATGGATTGGCTGACAGCGCGTCAGGCAGATATCTTCTGTTCTAAGAAGATGATTCGTATCCCCGTTTCTGAGTCAGAGTCAGCGGTTGTGTATGGTGAGAGGCGTAGAGGAGAGATGAGTATAGTATCGATGGCGCAGGCGCAGAGGTATGTGGCGAAGGGGTGTGCCACTTACTTGGCTTATGTAGTAGATGCGAAGAAGGAGAAGAGGGAGGTCAGTGATGTGCCGGTGGTTAGAGATTTCCCCGACGTGTTTCCAGATGAGTTGTCGGGTCTGCCACCGGACCGGCAGGTTGAGTTCAGGATCGACCTAGTTCCCGGGGCCGTTCCTATTGCGCGTACGCCGTATCAATTAGCTCCTACCGAGATGCGCGAGATGATGATGCAGTTGCAGGATCTGTTAGACCGTGGTTTTATTCATCCTAGTTCTTCTCGGTGGGGAGTATTCGTGAAGAAGAAGGACGGGACGATGCGCATGTGTATAGACTATCGAGAGCTTAATAGGGTAATGGTGAGGAACCGTTATCCTTTGCCGAGGATTGATGATCTTTTTTATTAGCTTCAGAGGGCGAGTTTCTTTTCGAAGATCGATTTGCTTTCCGGGTACCATCAGCTGCGAGTTAGGGACGAGGATGTGCCTAAGACTGCGTTCAGGACCAGATATGGTCATTATGAGTTCTTAGTCATGCCATTCGGGCTGACTAATGCCCCAGCAGCATTTATGGACCTGATGAATAGGGTCTGCAGGCCGATGCTCGACCGTTTCGTGATTGTGTTTATTGATGATATTCTGATCTACTCGAGGAGCAGTGAGGAGCATAGCCAGCATCTGAGAGAGGTTCTGAGTACTTTGCAGCGAGAGAGGCTGTACGCCAAGTTTTCGAAGTGCGAGTTTTGGCTTCGAGAGGTGCAGTCTTTAGGGCACGTGGTGACGAGCGAGGGAGTTAAGGTGGATCCCGCGAAGATTGAGGCGATTATGAGTTGGGGCCAGCCCACATCTGTGTCAGAGGTTCGCAGTTCCTTGGGTTTGGCCGGATATTATCGGCGGTTTATAGAGAATTTCTCGCGGATCGCAGTGCCGTTGACGATGTTGACCAGGCAGTCAGTGCCATTTATATGGACCGAGGAGCAGGAGAGTGCTTTTCTAGAGTTGAAGAATCGGTTGTGTAGGGTTCCGATTCTAGCATTGCCAGAGGGTTCTGAGGATTTTGCATTTTATTGTGATGCTTCCTTCACTGGGTTGGGATGTGTACTGATGCAGAGAGGCAAGGTGATTGCTTACGCCTCGAGACAGCTTCGGAGTTATGAGTTGAGTCGGCCGGTGCATGATCTAGAGTTGGACGCCATAGTCTTTGCCTTAAAGATATGGCGGCTTTATCTGTATGGGACGCGCTTCACAGTGTTCACCGATCATAAGAGTTTACAGTATCTGTTCAGTGAGAAGGAGCTGAACATGAGACAGAGACGCAGTATGGAGCTCCTGAAGGATTATGATTGTGACATCCAGTACCACCCGGGGAAAGCTAACGTGGTGGCAGACGCTTTGAGCAGGAGATCCTATGAGCAGACGGTTATATCCAGAGCTTCTCGATTAGAGGTCACATCGACCTTGATTGATGGTCTGCGGTTAGCTCAGGAGGAGGGGCTGAGTGGCGAAAATGTGCAGAGAGAGCGGTTAGCTGGTCAGCTGGAGTTATTGAGCAGAGACGATAGGGGTCTGATGACTCTTCGTGGTCGAGTGTGGGTCCCCAGAATAGGCGGTTTGAGACAGCTGATTCTAGACGATTCCCATAAGTCTAGATTGTCGATCCATCCGGGCAGCACGAAGATATACCGAGATCTGCGAGTTCATTATTGGTGGCCAGGGATGAAGAGAGACGTTTGGTTAATTCAAAAATCGAATTAAATTGCGAGTTCATCATTTTCTGTTTCGTTAAATTGGAAATCGGAATTGTTAGTCATTTTTCTGCTAAAAACATAAAAAATTAGAATGTTATTTAATACGTTTGGTTAATTCAAAAATCGAAATGGTTGTTCGTTTTTCCATCGAAAACACTTAAAATTAGATTGATTGGTCTTTTTTTCCATTTAGTTAACCATTTCGCTCCAAAATTAAAATGATTATTCATTTATTAATTTTAAATGTTTTTGTTTGGAAAAAGTAACAAACCATTTCGGTCGTCAATTTAACTAAATGGAAAAAACAACCACTTAATCTAGTTTTAATGTTTTTTTTATGAATTAAAACAGTTAAAAATTTCGATTATTAATTTAACCAAACGAAAAAACAGCCAACCAGTTTAGTTTTAAATATTTTCGCTCGATAAAACCAACGAACCATTTCGATCTTAAATATAACTGTTGAATAGAACGCCAACTGATTTAATTTTAAATGTTTTCGCTTCGAAAAAAACACGAACTCCGATTTTTAATTTAACCAAACGGAAAAACAATCAATCTATAAAATTTTCCAATTCAAAAAATGACGAATTATTTCACTTTTTAATTTTTTTGAACGAATAGAACAAGATATCATTTATATTTTCAGTTTAACCATATATATATATATATATATATATATATATATATATATATATATATATATATATATATATATATATATATATATATATATATATATATATATATATATATATATATATATATATATATAGGGAATGGCTCTTTTAAGAAAACCATAAATATTGTGAGAACTTAAGAACCTTTTATGGCATTTGGATTAATGATAATCAATGGTTGATATATTGGATGTCTATTTTGTAATTATTTTGAACTTAGATAGTGAAAAATCTTGAAAATGTGTGAAAATGATGCTTTTGAAAGAAAAAGAAAATCTGCTTTTTCTCTTTCTTACTTTTTTTCATTTTCATTTTATTTTTCTTTCATTATAATTGATTTTTAAAGTAAAAAACGTTTTTTATAAAAAAAATTATTTTTTCTATAAAGAAAATTATTTAATTGCTAAAAAATAACGTATTTTATAAAGAAATATTATATGTCTATATGAAATATTTTTTTCTATATAGAATATGTTAACGAACATATTCTATGTACAATCTACGTAGAATGCACGTAGAATGTCATGAATTCTACGTAGAATGACATGCAATCTACTTAGAATGTCATGTAAAATGCCAAATATCATATATTCTACGTATATTACCTGATAAAATATATCAAAAACACATTGAAACAAAAAAAAAGATTTCATTTAGACATTTTATCAAACACTTGGTATGCAACTGATACAAAATATACCAAAAATACATTGAATAGTAATGTTAATCTACATAAAAAGATATAGAAATGTATAAAAAAACATAAAAATATATGAAATATATAAGAAACATAACATTCTACATAGATTATGTGTGATTTTTTACAAGTAGTCTTGTATTATATTCTATTTTGATTATCATTTAATCTACGTAGATTATCATGTAATCTACCTAGATTATCATGTAAAACATCCAATAACTATTACAATCATTATAAATCTAATATCTTTACAAATAATCTTCATTATCAAACATGAAAAATGAATCTGTCATATTCTATGTAGAGTATCGACGAACATATTATATGTACAATCTACGTAGAATGTCATGCATTCTACGTAGAATGGCATTCAATCTACGTAGAATGACATTCAATCTACGTAGAATGACATTCAATCTACGTAGAATGACATTCAATCTACGTAGAATAACATGCAATCTACATATAATGGTATGCAATATACGTAGAATGACATGCAATCTACGTAGAATGACATGCAATCTACGTAGAATGTCGTGTAGAATGTCAATTATCATATATTCTACGTAGATTACATGATAAAATATACCAAAAACACATTGAATAGTAATGCTAATCTACATAAAAAGATACAGAAATGTATAAAAAAAACATAAAAATATATTAAATATATAAGAAACATAACATTTTACATAGATTATTTGTGATTTTTTACAAGTAGTATTATATTATATTGTATGTAGATTATCATGTAATCTACGTAGATTGTCATGTAATCAACATAGATTATCATGTAAAACATCTAATAACTATTACATTCATTATAAATCTAATATCTTACAAATAATTTTAATTATAAAACATGGAAAATGAATCTGTCCAATCTACATAGATTGTACATAGAATATGTTCATCGATACTCTACATAGAATGTCACGCAATCTACGTAGAATGACATTCAATCTACGAAGAATGACATGCAATCTACGTAGAATGACATGCAATATACGTAGAATGGCATGCAATCTACGTAGAGTATCGACGAACATATTCTATATACAATCTACGTAGAATGTTATGCAATCTACGTAGAATGACATTCAATCTACGTAGAATGTCATGCAATCTACGTAGAATGACATGCAATCTACGTAGAATGTCATGTAGAATGTCAAGTATCATATATTCAACATAGATTACATGATAAAATATACCAAAAACACAGTGAATGTTAATGTACATCTACATAAAAAGATATAGAAATGTATAAGAAACAAAAAAAAATATAAGAAATATATAAGAAACATAACATTTTACATAGATTATGTGTGATTTTTTTACAAGTAGTCTTGTATTATATATTCTATGTAAATTGTGATGTAATCTACGTAGATTATCATGTAAAACATCTAATAACTATTATATTCATATATATCTAATCTTACAAATAATCATCATTATAAAAATTGAAAATGAATCTGTCATATTCTATTTAGAGTATCGACGAACATATTTTATGTACAATATACGTAGAATCTAATGCAATCTACGTAGATTAGCATGCAATCTACGTAGAATGACATGCAATCTACGTAGAATGACATTCAACCTACGTAGAATGACATGCAATCTACGTAGAATGTCATGCAATCTACGTAGAATGTCATGCAATCTATGTAGAATGTCATGTAAAATGTCAAATAACATATATTCTACATAGATTACATGATAAAATATATCAAAAACACATTGAAACAAAAAAGAAGAAGATTTCATTTAGACATTTTATCAAACACTTGGTATGCAACTGATATAAAATATACAAAAAATATATAGAAAATAACTGTTAATCTACGTAGAATAACATGCAATCTAAGTAGAATGACATTCAATCTATGTAGAATGACATTCAATCTACGTAGAATGAAATGCAATCTACGTAGAATGGCATGCAATCTACGTAGAGTATCGACGAACATATTCTATGTACAATCTTCGTAGAATGTCATGCAATCTACGTAGAATGTCATGCAATCTACGTAGAATGGCATTCAAACTACGTAGAATGACATTCAATCTACGTAGATAGATATGCAATCTACGTAGAATGTCATTCAATCTATGTAGAATGTCGTGTAGAATGTCAAGTATCATATATTCTATGTAGATTACAAGTAGTCTTGTATTATATATTCTATGTAGATTATCATGTAATCTACGTAGATTATCATGTAAAACATCTAATAACTATTATATTCATATATATCTAATATCTTACAAATAATCTTCATTATAAAACGTTGAAAATGAATCTGTCATATTCTATTTAGAGTATCGACGAACATATTTTATGTACAATATACGTAGATACTAATGCAATCTACGTAGAATAGCATGCAATCTACGTAGAATGACATGCAATCTACGTAGAATGACATTCAATCTACGTAGAATGACATGCAATCTACGTAGAATGTCATGCAATCTATGTAGAATGTCATGTAAAATGTCAATTAACATATATTCTACATAGATTACATGTAAAATATATCAAAAACACATTGAAACAAAAAAGAAGAAGATTTCATTAGACATTTTATCAAACACTTGGTATGTAACTGATATAAAATATACCAAAAATACATAGAATAAAACTGTTAATCCACGTAGAATAACATGCAATCTACGTAGAATGACATTCAATCTATGTAGAATGACATTCAATCTACGTAGAATGACATGCAATCTACGTAAAATGACATGCAATCTACGTAGAGTATCGACGAACATATTCTATGTACAATCTACGTAGAATGTCATGCAATCTACGTAGAATGACATTTAATCTACGTAGAATGACATTCAATCTACGTAGAATGATATGCAATCCACGTAGAATGTCATGCAATCTTTGTAGAATGTCGTGTAGAATGTCAAGTATCATATATTCTACGTAAATTAAATGATAAAATATACCAAAAACACATTGCAACAAAAAAAATAAGATTTCATTTAGACATTTTATCAAACACTTGGTATACAACTGATATAAAATATAGCAAAAATACAATGAATAGTAATGGTAATCTACAAAAAAGATATAGATTTGTATAATAAACATAAAAATATATGAAATATATAAGAAACATAACATTCTATATAGATTATGAATAGTAATATTAATCTACATAAAAAGATATAGAATTATATAACAATCTATATAGACATATAATATGTCTATATAGAATACATTAATTTCTTAGCAATTAAATAATTTTTTATATAGAAAAAATTTATTTTCTTTATAAAAAACATTTTTTTAATATTAAAATCAATTCTAATAAAAGAAAGAGAAAAAAAAATGAAAAAAAAAAGTAAGAGAGAGAAAGTGAAAAAGAGATGCATATAAAAAAGATGGAAAGAGAAAGATAATGTTTTTTATTCCAAAAATACCCTTTTGATCCAAGGGCTCTAAAAGGTTCCTAGGTTCTCACCATATTTGAGTTTCTTAAAAGAACCTCTCCCTATATATATATTTACATATAATATATATATATATATATATATATATATATATATATATATATATATATATATATATATATATATATATATATATATATATATATATATATATATAAACGTACCTCTCGAAATCAAGTGCACCCGAATGTACCAACCTTAAAAAACTTTTTTTTAATTTTTTTTCTCATAACCATGTTTAAATTAATGTTATACACATGATATATGAATTTCACATACATTCACACTTTCTGTGTCCTTAAAAATTATGTGAATGCTCAATGCATATTCATGTGAATGGACATTTCACACCATCACACCATGTGAATGGTGTGAATGACCATTCACATGATCTTTTTTTACCATTCATAAGATTTATGATGTTGCTCCTTTTGAAAAAAAAAGTCTTATAATGTTGTCTTATACATGTTTATTCAAAAAAAAATATATGTGAATGATCATTCACATTAGGGTACGTTGGAATCTCATAGGTACGCTGATGAACCTGATTCTATATATATATATATATATATATATATATATATATATATATATATATATATATATATATATATATATATATATATATATATATAATTTCGTTTCGCATAATTTTATAATTTATACTGTGTATTTTTTATGGTATATATGTACCATTTTTTTGAACGAAAACATTTCGAATTAAATTGGTTCATCATTTTATGTTTTGTTAAATTGGAAATCGGAATTGTTAGTCATTTTTCTGCTAAAAACATCAAAAATTAGTTTGTTTTTTAATACGTTTGGTTAATTCAAAATTCGAAATGGTTGTTCGTTTTTCCATTGAAAACAATTAAAATTAGATTGATTGGTCTTTTTTTCCATTTAGTTAACCATTTCGCTCCAAAAATTGAAATGGTTATTCATTTATTAATTTAAAATGTTTTTTTTGGAAAAAGTAACAAACCATTTCGGTCGTCAATTTAACTAAATGGAAAAAACAACCACTTAATCTAGTTTTAATGTTTTTTTATGAATTAAAACAATTAAAAATTTCGATTATTAATTTAATCAAACGAAAAAACAGCCAACCAGTTTTGTTTTAAATATTTTCGCTCGATAAAACCAACGAATCATTTCGATCTTAAATTTAACTGTTGAAAAGAACGCCAACGGATTTAATTTTAAATGTTTTCGCTTCGAAAAAAACACGAACTCCGATTTTTAATTTAACCAAATGGAAAAAATAATCAATTATATAAAATTTTCCAATTCAAAAAATGACGAATTATTTCACTTTTTAATTTTTTTTGAACGAATAGAACAAGATATCATTTATATTTTCAGTTTAACCACATATATATATATATATATATATATATATATATATATATATATATATATATATATATATATATATATATATATATATATATATATATATATATATATATATATATATATATATAATTACACAAATCAAATAAAAACTTATTTTTCGAAACACAAAATAAATTTGCGAAAGCTTATTAAAGTTATAAAACTGATTAAAATTTGAAAATTTATTAAAGCTATATATAATATAAACAAAATGATGCAAACCGATTAAAAGATATAATACACACACAGGTATATATATATATATATATATATATATATATATATATATATATATATATATATATATATATATATATATATATATATATATATATATATATATATATATATATATATATATATATATATAATTATATGTATAATATATGGTAATATTATATATAAATATGTATATATTGTATATATATCTATATATTAATGTATATGATATATATATTATATATATATATATATATATATATATTATATATATATATATATAATATATATATATATATATATATATATATATATAGTATCACCCATTATGCAGCGCACCGGAAGGTACCACCCTAAAAAGTAATTTTTTTGAAAGTTTTATCATGAACATGTTTTAATTAACATTACACAGATCATATGTAAATTTCACGCAAATCCAAATACTCTAAGTGCATGAAAACACGCATCACATAAATGCACGTTCACATACATTCAAAATTATATAAATGTGTGTTCACATCATTTTTTAGGAAGTAGGAGATGTGAATGTATGGGAAATTTACATATGATCTTCATAATGTTAATTAAAACATGTTTATGAAAAAAGAATTTAAAAAAAGTTTTTTAAAGGTGGTACCTTCTGGTGCGCTGCATAATGGGTGGTACTCTCTCGAACCATAAAAGAACGTATTGTTTCCTGTAGCAATCTTGAAGGAAGACATGTGTTTCAACGGTTTACAACTAACTTCCCCATTTTGCCCTCTTCACTCTTCCCCTGTAACCATACTTTTTTCCCCAATTTCCACTTCTACATGCCTCAAGCATTTCACGTCAGACTTCCGTACTTCAACGACCGCGGTTCATCACCGCCTTGTCACCTTCCCGATATCCGATCACCGACAATCTATCGAGACCATCTGTGAGTGCACTCTCCTATGTCGTATTGCCTTGATATTCTTCTGGATTTTTTACTTTTTAACATTGGGTTTTGATTAAATGTGATTAAATTAGGCTGAATTTTTTTTTTTTTTTTTGCTTGAGTTCATCACTGATTATATTTAGCTTTTTAGGTTTATATTTACACATGCAACTGGTTTGTTTTGTTTTTTTTTCCTAGGTTTAGATAGAGACCCAATGACTAATTTTACTTTTGTTTCTTCTATATCGAGATGTAGATATCGATGGTGATGCATCTTTCAGTTTTACATTGGATTTTTTATATATCTTTGGTTTGGCAAGCAACTTTCAGATTAAGCTTTATGGTTCTTCTAGATCGAAATCTAGATTTACATTGTGATGTATTTTGGTCAAATGATATAATGATCCTTACAGGATTATAAACGTATCAAACTATTTTTTCAATTTCATCACAATATTTTCTTTACGTGGTTCAAAGTTTGGTGCTTTCTATCTTAGAAAATGTATTTGGGGTTGTTGGATTATCAAGCTCAGAAGAGTCTCATCAAATCAATTTTTCTTTCATCCCCTTTAAATATTTTGACTGTTGTTGCTTCAGTTACATGATGATGATTGCTTTGTAAGTTTTCATTATTGATTCCATGTTTTTTATGTGTTTAGATGTATATTTATGAATTCTTGTTTAGAATTGGGAAATTTTAGGGTTTAAGATCACTAAGGTTCAATTGTTTAAAATATGAGAATTTTAAGGGTTTAAGACAGAAATTAAAACATCAAGATGCATGCTTTTCATGTCTGCATTTGTTTAACTTTGTGTTTAAATTTAGAGGGATTGCATTTGTTTGATCTTGGTTTAATGAAACCTGGGTGATCTAGGGGTTTAATCATGTTTTTGGGCTTTTTAATACATATGTGATTTTTTGTATCTCCAATTTTCTTTTCTTTTCTGGGTACTGTTTGATCAATACTATGAGTGACATTCTGATTAATTGAGAAATCT